>PVIA01005380.1:0-116566 GCA_004024845.1 Tonatia bakeri
CCATTTTTTAATTGGGTTGCTTGTCTTCTTGGAGTATAATCGTGTAAGTTCTTTATATATTTTGGAGATTAAGCCTTTATCTGAGGTATCATTGGCAAATATGTTTTCCCATACAGTTGATTCTCTTTTTATTTTGGAACTGTTTTCTTTAGCGGTGCAGAAGCTTTTTATTTTGATGAGGTCCCATTTGTTTATTCTTGAGTCTTTCAATTCTTAAAGCAAGGTTTTGATGTCAAGTCTACTATCATCCTCATTTTAAAGATAAGGACATATTGATAAGTGGCAGAGCCAAAATGTTTAGAGAATAAAAATAGGAACAAAGTTACCGTGTACTCATTTATTCAACAGAATTTGGAAAGCAACTACAGGTTGACGGTACGGTGACTACTAGGGATTTGTCACGAGAGCCCCCTGTCCAAAGGAGTTTATCACTAGTGTTAGGGATGGCAGGCGGTGGAAAGTGGTAGTAGGGGGCTTACTCCCAAACCCCCACAAGATGTTATGAAAGCAAACTACGGATGAGTCAGCCACTAGAGCATCTTTGAGGGTGTTACCTTTGTGCCCAATGACCTTTGTTTCTCCTTTTGCTCCTATTCTCTGTTCCTTTCCACTGCCTCTTCCTCCCACATTATTACTCCTGTTATTTGTTGTTATTGTCAGGTATTTAAAACATTATTGAAAATTTTCAAGTTGTCTGAGGCATCTCTTGAAATCCCCTGGGAGGAAAGCAGTGGAAATTTCAAGTGCAGAGAGAAAATTGTAAAGTTTCACTATTTTCGGAGTACTTCCTTATGACCAATGAAGTTTTATATCCTTTGGCTCCCTCTGCATTCTCATCAATTTCCTCCCATCATGGATTTAGTTATAGATATATCTTTTTTTGTGCTGCAGTTGTTTAAACTACTTTCTACTGAAATCCATTCCAATTAAACTTAGAGATTTTTCTAAAGCGACAAAGGAATGAGAACTTATGAAAAATGCTCAACTTCAAAAAGAAAAATGCCTTCACTACAAATAGAAAACCATGCAGCTTTTTCTTGTAAATTCTAGGTAATAACAAATCAGCCCAGTTGCTTTGATCTGTACAAAGATCTAGGAAGAAATCATCTATTTGTGAGCACCTACCCAAAAAAATGATGCGATTACCAGTAGAGCCTGTGAGAAGTCTACCTTATCAGAACCTTCTAATTTCATTTTATGAAAAAATGATAGGCCTGATAGGCATCAGGAACACCATAAATGTAATCCATCTGAGAGTCCATAGTGCTTCTAATATATTTCCATCTGACACAAGGATCAACCATCACGAGCTCCATACGTGCATCTGTCAAATCCCCTGGGGGCGCTCCTTTCTCAAATAGTGAAAGCAAAGGATGGAGGAAGAAACGCACTCAGGAGCTCCACTTCCATAAAGATTGAAATCAATAAGAGACCACTGATAAATATAACTTTAAATGGAGTTATTAACACTATGATTATTTTTTTAAGTATAATCCAGCTTGAAGGCTGGTGGAAGAAGGGACCTGGTTGGGGCATCGCAGCCAAATTCCTATCTTTAAGAGTCGATGTTCGTGTAACTCTCCTTTCTGCCTTTATTTGAGCAGATCTGAGTATGATTACTGGATGTGATTACTACCTTTTACGTATTGTTCATGTTTCAAACGAAGATGTCTCATCTCACAGAAACAGATGCAGCTACAGACCTAAATGGCCCGCATGTAACAGTTAAATCTGGAGGTGACCCCTACACACACAGTGTCTGACCTTCAAGCTTCCGTGGCCTTTGAGAAGCTGGCTAAGCTGTTAGCTTCATAGGGAAACTCAGCGGGGCAATGGCCTGTTGGTGGCTTTTATCATTCTGTGGAGAACTTTGGAAGCGTGTTTATTATTTATAGGGCAGTGTCTCAACTATGGTTATACTTATTTTTTATTAATTGATTTTAACACATTAATGCATGTTGGTATGAACAATGCGGAAAAGGTATCTCAATGAAGGAATATATCCTCATGCTTTGACAACTGGTTTTTACAAAGAAAATTATGAAACTATGGTTAAAATATTGCTAATATCTAACATTTAACTACCCACTTGCTATATACTAGCATGGTTCTAAGTCCCGTATGTATGGGATCTCTTTGAATCCTTATATCAATGTTATAAATACAATTGTTTCACTCGTTTTTATGTGAGGAAACAGACCACAGAGATGACGCAGGCTGCCCAAGGGCAGAGAGCTGGGATGTGACTACAAGCAATAGCTCCTCTGGCCTGCACCCTTAAGTACAATTAATATTGTAATGTACTTTAAAGAGACCAATATTCCAAACATTAAAATTCCTATCTTACTTCACATTTATTACTATTTATAATTTATCACTAATTAATATATTCACATTTCTTGACATATATTAATTACTATATGGGTCATACATGGCCCATTATCACCAGACTTTTACATGATTACACCATTGAAAATCATTAATTTTTTTAAAAAACATATTCTAATCAGAACAAAAAATTATTAATGCCAGCCAGTAGTTGTGTAATCAAAGAGGATACAGCATCATTTTAATTTCTCTGTTTGAAAAGTTTCATCAATGTTTAAATCATGTAGTACTTTAATGAAATAGTGGCTAAAAATGAGAGTTCTCTCTGTGTGTATATTATCCTTTAGTTCCAGAAAAAATAAAGGCTATTACAGATGGAATTAAATTTATCCACAAAATTTTTCCAGTTGGTCAAATTTCAGAGCATTTGTTTTATGAAAACTTATTTGAAAAGCCCTTGGTATTTCTTTAAGGTAAGTCCTTCATCCAAGATAACACAAATGACCACAAAAGCTTATAGTCTATCTTTGAGTCTAAAACATATGACCTTCTCTTTCCATTAACTTTTATATATTTTTTAATATTTTATTTATGTATTTTTAGAGAGAAGGGAAGAGAGGAAGAAAGAGGAGAGAATGATCAATGTGTGGTTGCCTCTCACACGCCCACCACCTAGGACCTATCCTGCAACCCAGGCATGTGCCCTGAGTGGGAATCAGAACCAGTGACCCTTTGGTTCACAGGCCAACATTCCAGCCACTGAGCCATACCAACCACGGGGTCTTTCCATTAACTTTTAATGTGATCTTTCAGGAGGAAACGTGCTCATAGATGACCTAGGTGTTTCCTACTGGTGAAGTACTGCCTCCGCTACTTCAATGCTCAAAGGAAGAAGAAACGTTAAGAATGACCAGGAGAAAGTATGAAGAACATACATTGGTAGCAGCTCAAAGTTTGGGAGCTAAAAAAAATTTCTGAGGACCTAACGCTTCTGTAATGTTCTGTGCCAGCCTATATTTAACTTGTGTTGAAAAGCCCATGTTCTCTCAAAGTTAAAATTAATCTGTCTCCATGGTGAGTTCCAATAGAACTGTGGCTGGTTAGCTCACAGTGTGTGGTGATGATAAAATCAGAGAAGGTCAGAAAACTGCCTTTTGTCTCTTGGTCAGAGGTGACTCCCTAACTCCAGTCTCATACATGGGCACTCCATAGATCTCAGTGGAACTGGGTAAAATCATGTGAATGGGTCAGCACAGGTCAGTTGGCTTCCTTGGAGAAATAGCTCGGGTCTTCAACATACTCAAGACACTTCAGTAGAAAGCTACTGTCCAAAGGGAAAGAAAGTACATTCTAACCCACTGCTTTTCTAAGTGATCGCCCACCACCAAATTTCCACTGGTGCTTTTATTTCATTTCTTTAAGACGCATTCTTAGTTCTTTCACTTTTTATTTTTTAAATATTTTATTTATTCATTTCTTTTAGAGAGGGGAGGGAGGGAAAGAAACATCAATGTGTGGTTGTCTCTCGCAAGCCCCCCATCTGGGGACCTGCCCCGCAACCCAGGCATGTGCCCGAACTGGGAATGGAACTGGTGACCCTTTGGTTCGCAGGCCACCCCTCAAGCCACTGAGCCACACCAGCCAGGGCAAATATCCACTGGTGCTTTTAAATTGCAGGTTCCCAAACCCTATGCAGACCTTCAGAGTCAGGTCCCTCACATTTGGTCCAGGAATCAGCATTTAGAAAGCTCACTAGGGGATTATTACTTTCACCAAGGTTTGAAAACCATTGGTGTAATACATCCCTTATTTCACCCTGGTAAAATAAAGTTTCAGAATGCATCTGGTGCCACACTGCTGATTACTGAATTTGGTATACAGGACAAGCAACACAGGGCCCAAAATCATGAGGATTATTTTCTAATTCTAGCTCAGACACTGATTAACTATGTCATTTTATTTAAGTCTAACCTTAAAATAAAAGCAACTTGAGCCATTTTCTAGACTGAGCACCGGTTGTCCACTTACAGCTGGTTCTTCTCTCCCAAATCCCACCCCAACACATTTCAAGCATACCACAAATTCCTATTATTAAGTGATACCCTCCACACACTTAAGAATCACAGATCTAGACTAGAATAGCTTGATCTTCCAAAACGACAGGTAGAAATATTAAGAGATGTGCCCAAAGTGTTGTGGATAGTATTGGTATTGAGACATTCAGGTTTCCTGGTTCTGATTTTAACTAATGTAGGATTCTATTCCTCACTAACTAAATGAAATGAAAAAGTCTATACTGACCATAGCAATGGCTGTGAAGGAAAAATGAAATGCTATGTATTTTCATAGGTAAAAAGTACCGTGTTTCCTAGCCATTCCTCACTAGTGCTTAAAGCTTTTTTCACCTCTGAATTTGTTCGCGAAGTTTTCTCACCTTGGAATACCTCTCTTCACCACTTGAGCACAACAAAATTCTCACAATCACTCAGGCCTAACCTTTGGGTTTTGCACACCAAATTTTAATGTGAGGAGGGGGGTTTTCCCCCACACTACCAAACAGTTCCTGGGCACCAGCTGGGTGTCCTATAAACCAGCTTAATTCTGACACTATCTACATGATGATAGTGTCGGAATGAACAGGTTAAGGGCTCAGTCTTACAATACTGCCTGCCCACCTCAGATGCCAGTCAGCAGCCCAGGTGGTCTGATCAACAGGCTGCAATAATCCCCTCCTGGGGTTCATTTAAATTGCTGGAGCAGCTCACAGATCTCAAAGAAACATTTAGCTTAATAGATCACCAATTGGTTATTAAAGGGCGTAACTCAGAATGCTAGACACATAGGGCAAGGTATGGGGCAGGGGCACAGAGCCTACGTGCCCTCTGCAGGGACACCATACTCACCACATTTCCTTGTGTTCCTCTAGAAGCTCTCCAAACCCCATCCTTTTAGACTTTTATGGAGGCTTCATTACATAGGCATGATTGATTAAATCATTGGCCAATAGAGACTGACTCAACCTGCTGCCCTTCTCCCTGCTCCCGCCCTACCACCCTGGAGGTTGGGGAGCCAGACAGAAAGTTCCAAACCCCCAATCAGGTGGTCGGCTCCCCTGGCAACATACCTTCAGGTGCTTTCCAAAAGTCACCTCATTAGCATTACAAAAAACCTTGATTGCTCTCATTCTTTAGGAAATTCCAAGGGTTTTTGAAGCTTTGTGACAGAAACTGAAGGAAGATCTCATATATATTTCTTATTAATAAACAACAGAATTCAACTGAGTATATTTGAAGATGTAATTGACTTAATTAAGCAATTCATGAATCAGGCAGCCTCCCATCCAGTAATGAGAAGGGTGCTCCCAGGGGCTGTATAAAATGGAAGATTTTATTTTTTAATAGGAAGAAGGGTGGGGCAAGGTAGCTGTTAACAAAAGAAAAGAATTACTTTTAGATGCAGACTTCTTCTTTGGTGGGGGAGGAAATGACAAGGATTTTTTTTTATTATGCAGACTAGCACTTCTCTCTATGGGGGTGTAGGTATGGAGAGGGCCCTTGTGACAAACTACCTTACTGGTACTTGACCAGAAAATTCCAGACTGGTTGATTAAGATTTTATTTCTAGTAAAGGTTGGAACAGCAATTAGGTCAGGTATTAAATCTAGGTTTGGTATCGTGGGTGTTAGCACAAGTGATGCCATTTTGGGTCTGAGGTTTTCTCTTTAACATTATAAATCACAATATCCCATCTAACTGAAAGGCTTTCCTTAATATTTCCCTGGCCTAGCTTCTTTGAGATTCTTTGGCGCCATCCCTCTAACCCTGAGCAGAGAGGCCCCTGCCTGATGGGGGACTCAGGAGTTGGAAAATTTTAGTTTAGGTAATAGTTCATGAGCTTAGTAATGAATACTTGGTAAAAAGCTATTTTTCAAGGCTACGACCCACCCTGGCTCCAGGAGAATGCAAACAATTTGTGCCCCCAGGGGACTGCGAGCAATCAAGATAGCATCCGAGACATTGTGTTCCAGGGAAAGACAATCTGCCCCTGGGACAAAATAAAGAATCACCCATCAAGGGATGAAAGGGTGCTAGGGAAATTGCCAGACTGTGGACTGAAGCTTTTATCTGATTAACCTTTTTCCTGAGTTCCAAATCCTTTACCTACACGTCTTCCCCTTTACAAAAACAAACAAAAAAAAGGCTGGCTTGAAAGGAAATGTAAGGCTGTCTTGTAGGGTACATAACATGCTCTCTTCTCTCCCGCCATCTGAGTAAAGAACCCACACAGACCCAGTCCTTGTCTCTTATTATTGGTTCTCGTGGTGACAGGCAGCATGAACGCCAGCTTTCCAGTTTCATGCCCCGTCCCTCCCTTTGCAGGGGTGTCCAACCTTTGGGCATCTCTGTGCCACACTGGAAGAAGAAGCGTTGTTTTGGGCCACACATTAAATACATTGTGATGTGTAATCACAAAAAGAAAATCTCATCGTGCTTTAAGTAAATTTACAATTCTGTGTTGGGCCACATTCACAGCCATCCTGGGCTGCACGCGGCCTGCGGGTCGGACACCCCTGCTAGAGGGTCCAACTCTGGCCCTGTTCCTGCCAAGCCACTGCTCACAGGCAAGGAATCTAGCGGAACCAAGAAAGTACACACACCCAAAGCCCTTGTCTCCACCTTTTAGACCATATCTGGTACCCCCAAACTTAAAACATCCTATCTAGCAGGCCATAGGCCCACTGCTAGGGCCCTTGTGCGCCCCTTCTTTGGTTTGACTTTCTGCAGACAGACCCAACAGTGCTTGTATGTATACCCTACCTTTGAAGGAATGTCAAGGTGCAGGTGTTTGAGGCAGGGGAAAGTGAGGAAGGTCGAAGGAACTTGAATGCGAACTAGATGTATCTGAGGCTCATCACAGGGGAGGACAGAGCTAGAGAGGGAATAGCAGAGTAGTGTGCCAAAACTGGAAGGCCTCCTTTAGTTCTGCTGCGGTAACCTCACACACACTAGTACACCTTAAACTTACACAATGTTGTATGTCAATAATATATCTCAGTCAGGCTGAGGGGGAAAAGAAGTGAGCCTCCTTCTTAGACTCTAAGGGATCAGCACACTTTTTCTTACAGGAATAGATTTTAGGTTGTGCAAGGCATGCAATGTCTGTTACCAATCTTCAACTCTGTGGTGGGAGCATAAACGCAACCACAGATAATACTAACAGGCACGCCTGCATTCCAATACAACTCCAATACAAAACCAGATGGCGAGCTGGATTTGGGCCCTGGACTTTTTACCGACCATCGCATGACCTGTTTTCCTTACTGCATTCTATCTCACATTCAAGTTCTACAGTTACCTGATCCCCTCTCTCACTTCTACTTTGAAAAGTTTGGCTGCACAGCCACATGTAGTGGCTATCCAGAGTATGGACTTTTACATACAGAAACAGAATTAAAATGCTGGGATGCCCTTCGTGGTTTGATAAGCAGCATACTATTAATGCTAACACATCACTGAGCCCAAGGACACATTTTGTGTTTAAAGAAGGATTACAAAGCTCTGATATACAGACTAGATGTGGCATGTAATTGTCACTTGCAACTCTACTAACCGTGTTATAAATTTGTGTCATGATTTAGCTTTAAAAATATAACCTATTCTCCTAATGCCAGTGTCTTAGCAACATTTTTGTTAAGTGTATACTTTTGGAGATATAAAGACAAATGACCCCTGGCTGGTGTGGCTTAGTGGATTGAGCACCAGCCTGTGAACCAGAGGGTCGCCAGTTCGATTCCCTGTCAGGGCACATGCTGGGTTGCAGGCCAGGTCCCCAGTGAGGGGCAAATGAGAGGCAACCACACAATGACGTTTCCCTCCCTCCTTTCCCCTCTGTCTAAAATTAAATAAATAAAATATTAAAAAACAATAAAGACAAATGAGACACACCTTTGCCCTCAGAAAGCCGACCCTTTAATGGAGCAAATTGTAACCTCCCCAGGAAAGATATTGCTTTCTGCTTCTTTGTATGTCCAGCACATAGCTAGCCGCAGCTCTGCTACTGTTCTGTCAGAGAGGTAGGCCTGAGAGACTTGGAGGAAAGTCACCATACCCCTAAGCAGCTGGCAACTGAACTTCACTTCCTCTGCAGCTAAGACGTTCAAAACTTAAGAGAGGAGCTTGCTCTTTTAATGCACTAAAACTTTTCCATCAAAGGTTTGGTAGGGGGGCCAACCTCTTCTCTTTTCCGTAAAGAGCTGAAAGAGACCTGTGCGAGGGAGAACCCCAATTCAGGCAAGTGTCCATTGTCAGTAACAACCTGCACTAACATGAGGTGGTGATGGGGGCAATGAGTTACTTTGTTAGGTCATGCTCTTGTTGTCCTGTGGTAATGCTCAGGTGCCCGAGATATACAGCGCATGCGCATTAGCTAGCAGTGCTTTTTGATTAGCTCACTCCTCCCTCTCCATCCTGGCTGCTCAATGTGAGCCCAAAAGAGCAACAATATCGGCATGATGGTATCATCTGGAGGTTTGCTAGAAATGCAGAATCTTGGCTCTATCCCAGGTCTACTGAATCAAAATCCTGTGGGTGATCTGTAGGCAATACAAGTGTGAGAAGCACTGACCTATAGGACCACATGCCCTTCAGTTCTCTGTCCCTGAGCAGAGCGAGGCAACACATACAATAAGCACACATTACTTTCCATTAACATCAGCTGCTTGCTAAACCAGCAATTAAGGTGAAGAACATCAGTGTTCTTTCATCTAGAACTACAAGTAGCAAAGTAATGCCCATTGCTATCAATGCACTTTGCATATAGAATCTCCTTTACTAGAAAGCACTGACAAAGTCAATTCTGCCTGGATTTACTTCCACGCCTAGTCCTTATTGGCATTCACCTTCACTGCCGGCTGTGGCAGCATGCCCAGTTCACCACTCAAGTGCCTACTGCAATACAGGATCACCAGCAACAAGGTGCTGGAAATGGGCCAGTTCCATAGCCTTTCTTGTCATAGAGTTATCCGGATGGGCAAGGTACACAAGGGAAATGGGTAGAAACCAGAAGTCCCAGCAGGCTGCTGTACAGCAACTGAGAGAATAAAGTCGAGTAGGGGAAAAAAGTGAAACTCAGACATGATGAAAAACAATTTCGAATACTGTAATCAAGCCAAGTACTTTGGGAAAAAATCCTATCAGTGAGGAGTGCACAACAGCCCAGAATGTGTTGGCAGACCATAAAACCAACTGAAGAGCTGCAAACAGCTTCCAGTTCTGCACGTTGAGTTGACACACACAACTATAGGTTGTGCAAAATCCATAAGTGAAAATTCATTTAAACAATCAACCATTTATTCATTGGGATCTGTTATGACAAGCCCTGTACTCTGGAGTGGTTTTTTCCCAAGATGTCTCAGGACTTTAGAAGGGCTTCAGATGTCTCTCCTGTCAGAATGGAAGCTTCTAACAGGAGAGACAGACAAACTACTTACCGTAGATGAGGCGCTTTAACAGGCAATTGTATTCTGATCATTGTGAGTATGGGCAAGGGTAGCTGGGAGGAATGTGGGATAACATACTCCAGCAGAGGAGCTGAGGACGTCTTAACAGAGAAGACACCTCAGATGGGTATTGAAGGATGAGTAAGAGCTTTCCAGGCCGAAATTTGTGGGAAACCTACACTTGAATAGTGTGTGTGTGTGTGTGTGTGTGTGTGTTCAGCACTGTGAAGCAATACCCATGCTGAAAAGTCATTTCAAGCAGAGTGAGAGGTGAAGCTGAAAAACAACTCTGGAGCCAGATTGTAAAAAAATCGTCTGTCAAGCTAACCCTTTTAGAGGCAATCTTGTAAGCACCCAGGACTTATGGGAGGATTTTAAACAAAGGAACAATAGGATCGGGTGTCAAGTTAAAGACTGATAAAGGTCATTCTCACATAGATAACAGTGGTTGCAGTAGTGTCACCTGTGGGTCAGAAAGAGCACCAAGGGTAAGAAACACCGTGATCATGGAGACTCTGCGTGGAACTTGGAGAGTTAGAAACAACTGGGTAAAGGGAAAATGTATAATCAAATACGCCTCTCAAAGGGATATTGGATATTCCCGCATTCAAGCAGCTACTTTGTGCTGGCCACTCAATAGCTTTTCTTAAAGCAATAATAAAGGAAGCCTTGTTCATCATTGCAGCTGGCTGGATCTGCCCAATTTACAATCTCCCCAAACTCAATCACTACATTTTTCCCCTTTTCTACATTAAGGACTATGGCAATTTGCATTTTATATTAGATTCAAAATTTCACATTAAAATATGTCACTTATTTAAAACATTCCCATCTTAATGTCAGTCTGAGTCTGGTACTGTCCATTACATTTAACTTGATTTCATCTGTAAAGAACAGGAAAAAAAGAATCAGCACTCGTGGAAGTTGCATCACTTATAGAAGTTATAAAAGATAAAAATATCTTTTCCAAATCATTTCACATTTTCTCTACTTCATTAAAATGCACATCTTAAATTACGTCCATTTTGGGGCTTTTAAATTTTGGTCATAAAACTTGCCAATAAACTGAAAGTAAAATGTTCCTTTAAATGGGCTCTCTCAAATCATTTAAATCTTTAATTGTGCTAGTATGTTGAGTTTTTGCTCAAGAGTTACAAAACATGTAATTTGACTGATGGCTCTCTGCTTATAAAAGTTATGAATCAGCTATACACATTTCCAGGCTACCCAAATCCCACTCTTCGATAGCAGTATTGTTTTAATACAGTGGGTCATGAACAACGGTGATTACTCTTGTCTGTGAACATTAAAGTAAGTGGTGAAGATTAAGGTAACACATTTTCTCAGGTAGGGAAAAGACAGAAAATGAGGTTATAATTATATCTATTTAGAATTTATTATACTCTCAATATCATTTTAAGTGGTCATTCAAGAACAACCACCATCAAAAGACAAATACCACATGATCTCACCTGTAAGTGGAACCTAATGAACAAAACAAACAAACAAGCAAAATACAACCAGAGGCATGGAAACAAGGAGCAGATTGACAGTGATCAGAGGCGAGGAGGGAGAGGGGTAAGAGGGAAAGAAGAGGAAGGGACTAGTCAAGGAACATGTATAAAGGATCCACGGTAATGGGCAACACGATGGGGACTGACTGTGGGAGAGTGGGGGTGGGAGGGGCGGAGGAGAGCAATGAAAGAAAATCGGGACAACTGTAATCCAACAATAAAAAAAGAACAACCAGCAAAAATCTTCTATATTATTTAAAAAACACTTTATTTGTTTATTTATTTATTTTTAGAGAGTGGGGAAGGAAGGGCAAAAGAGAGGGAGAGAAACATCAATGTGTGATTGCCTCTCACGCGCCCCCACTGGGGACCTGGCCTGCAACCCAGGCAAGTGCTCCAACTGGGAATCAAACTATCAACCTTTTGGTTCACAGGCCAGCACTCAATCCACTGAGCCACACCAGCCAGGGCAAATCTTCTATATTTTGAAAAGCTTGTTGCAATTTCTGGTGGCCTGACCATACAGAAAGTGTTCTTAAATGTAATGGTGCTTTCAATGTGTAAACAGCCTCACTGGTTTCTGCCAGCTCTATGTTTCAAACTATAAAAGAACTGGACTTCAAAACAAAGAAGAGAATGTACTTACTTGGCATCTAAGTAGATCATGTGACTACCACAGCTACCCACAATAGAAAGGCGATCAAAATAAACGTATTATATCTAAAGTCGAAGCAATGTACACAAGGCCCTAGAGCTATGTGCTTGAATTTGCTGCAGTGGGAAAACTAAGTCTTGACAGACTCATAGCATCTTGTATAGACTCAAAGGCATCCGGGCCCATGTAATGCCCTCAGGAGAAAATCTTTGTCTACCAAGGAACAAAATCAAATTTTGGAGATTAGAACCCATGCACACAAACTCTTTATAGAACTCCAAAGCCCCCATGGAATTCTCTTCACATACTGTTGGATCCTGTACAGATGGACTTCGCTATGTGCGTGGTGAACATAGCCATTAAATATTACTCACTCTCAGGATTTTAATAGAAGGATCACATCTATATAAACATGGCTTTTTTCTCAACCCACTAAAGATTCTTGAACCCACCCACTAGTAACTATTCTGAAATAGTCAAACTCCATCCACCCACAATCAGCAGAGGAGTACAAAGTGAAGTAAGCACGGGTGGCAATAAAAACCCTAGAAAAAGTGGTTTTGCTAAAATAGTTAGAAGAAAACTTACACTCTTTAGATCTATGGTAACATCCGGGCAATAATGTGAAGTTTGCTGTTCTTCTCTTTCCCCCTCCTTCTTCCATTTCTCCCCCATTTTCTGGAGGTAAACAAATTAGTGAACTTTAGCAGGAATAGGGGAATATCTAGACGTATCGAACTTCAAGAACAGAGATGAAGTTGTATGGAGAACACCCAAGGAAATGAAAGAATAAGAAAGCATGGCAATAGATGTATTCATGAATTGCCTCTTCAGTGAATTCCAGAGTCAACACTTTTAAAATATTTTTAGTGGAAGGAAAAAATATATAAGTGTATCATTCACCCCTGATTTAATGTAAGCCTCGGAATCTATAGTCAGAGATCCACAGAATAAAGTATGGGCACATTCTGTCATCTAGTTTAATTACTGAAGGCTTGGCAGGCATAAAACATTTGTAAGTTCTCTGGAAAAGACTAAGCTATATGAATGAAATATAGAAGAATGAATGTACTTTATTAGAATAGGCAACTGATGATTGGGAAAGAGAGAAAATGGGAACATCCATTCAATAGGCAGAAATGATACTTTTTGTTTTGACTTACAAAAGGCTTCCAGTTATAACTATTTTCCAGTGTTTTTACAAATAAAGATAGAAAAATAAAGTATTTCTTTTCTATTGAATACCACACACTAAAACCTTTATTTGTGATTCACATAAGAATACCTCATTACAATGATCTTTTCTATTTATAAAATGTGGGAAAGAACTAAACATTTTAAATACGTTGAACAATCCAAAATGTCACTGGACTCTATTAAAAAATAGGTTATTCGTTAAAATGCATTGTGGGAATATCATTTTTGTCAGCTCTTTAGCTCTTGGGAAGATCTTGATAATCTTATAAGTTATCTTAGTGCAATATTTTAAAGCGTCATATATTAGAGAACATTTAATTGCCAATAACTTTTTTAATTACATGAAGTTCAGTTGGTATAAAGTAAAAAGAACAGTGTCAATTTATTTTATTGACATATATAAGCCATCAACTATTGCCGAATATTTGTGTACCATTCTCTTTACTAGATGAACCTAATAAAGTAAGATATGCTTGTCTATGTCTAGAGTAGATATTCTCTTTCCATGGTGCCACTTCATGAAACTTTCATAGGAAAGGAAAGGTTCATGTGATAATACTTTTGAGTTTTGGTGTAAACCACGTGACTTAACTGCTGTGAGACACTTAAGAGTAGCCACCATTTACTGATCCCTTAATATGTTTGAAACCTGGTGATAACACTCTTTAACTGCACAATCATATTTAAATCTTCACAACCGTATCATTAGATATTAATGATTATTGTGTCTATTTTATAACAATATTTATTCATTTAACACTTTAACAATTTTTTTACTAAAGTTACATTGTTCTTAATGAACTACACAGACAAAGATCTCTGCCCTTGTCCTGACTGGCGTGGCTTAGTTGGTTGGGCAATGTTCCGCAAACTAAAAGGTCACTGGTTCGATTCCCAGTCAAGGCACCTGCGTGAGTTACCGGCCAGGTCCCCGGTAGGGGGCATGCAAAAGGCAACCGATCGATGTTTCTCTTTCTCCCTCCCTTATTCTCTAAATATAAAATTTTTAAAAAAGATCCCTGCCCTTGCAGAGTTAAAACTCTACCGATAACCAATATGCAAGATAAAAATGTGATTTATGAAAAATGTTACAAGATAAGTGTCTAAAAATGTTAAAAAGTGGACAAGGAGATCAGAAGTGTAGAGGTGGGTATGTTGCAATTTAAGAGGATGTGGTCAGGGTAGCTGACGCATACATGCTAAAGTGACACATAAAAGTCAAGAAATGATGGAGGTGAGAAAGTCAGTCTTGAGACGTCTGGGAAACAATGCTCCCGATAAAGAGAAAAAGACAGTGCAAAGGTCCAAAAGCAACATCTTACTCATCACATTCAAAGAATAGCAAGTTTAGGATGAAGATAAATAAACTGAGAGAAAGCGGGGTAAGGAGGGGAAATGAAGTCCAAGAAGGAATGCAGGCTGATGTCTCTAGGCCATTCTAAGTACAGTATTTTGCTTTTACTCTAAGTAAAGCAAGCAACTTTTGCAGGGCTTTAAGCATTAGAGTAACATGTGCTTTCCATTTTCTTTCTTTTTTTTTTTTTAAGATTTTATTTATTTATTTTTAGAGAGTGGAGGGAGAGAGAGAGAGAGAAAGAAACATCAGTGTGCGGTTGCTGGGGGACATGGCCTGCAACCTAGGCATGTGCCCTGACTGGGAATCGAACCTGCGATGCCTGGTTCGCAGCCCGCGCTCGATCCACTGAGCTACACCAGCCAGGGCTGTGCTTCCCATTTTCAAATGACAGTTGTAGTCGCTGTGTGGAGAGCAGACAGTAGAGGGTAATGGCAGAGGCAGGGAGTCAGTTTGGAGGTTACTACTGCACTTTAGGAAAGAGGCAATGGAGGTGTCGACAAAGGTATTAGTAGATGTGAAAAGTGGTTAGATTCTGGGTATGTGGGAAGACAGTACCAACAGGGCTTGATGATATATTGGCTGTGGTGTGTGAGAGAGAGAGAGTGGCATGGGAGATGATTCCAAGGTTTTGGGCCTGAACAAATGGAAGGATTAAAGCTGACATCCACCAAGATGGGGAAAACTGTGACTAGAGTAGATTTGGGTGGGGAAAGAGAAGTTTGGTTTTGGACAGGTAAGTGACAAATGTCAAGTAGATGGTGATGGCAAATAAGCAGTTAGACAGACATATGTGTTTGGAGTTCAGGAGAGAGTACAAGGTGGGGGTATAATTTTAGGAGATGGTGACAGAGATGGAATGTATAGCTATGGGAGTGGATGAAATCACTATGGGGTGAGTGTAGACTGAGGAGACAAGCCAGAGCTGAATCATGCGGCATTCCAACATGAAGAAGAGAGAAGGGAAGAGACCAGTAAAGGAGACTGAAAAGGAGAAAACAATGAAATAAAAGTTAACCCCTGGCTGGTGTGGCTCAGTGGATTGAGTGCCGGCCTGCGAATTTAAAGGTTACTCATTTAATTCCAGGTCTGACCACATGCCTGGGTTGCAAGCCAGGTCCCTGGTTGGGGGTATGTGAGAGGCAGCCAATTGATATTTCTTGCACACATCGATGTTTCTCTCCCTTTCTTCCTCCCTTGCCCTCTCTCTAAAAATAAGTAAATAAAATCTTTAAAAAAAATAGAGGTTAAACTAAGAGATTATGTTATCCCAAAAGTCAAGTGAACAAAAATACACCAAGGACAGGCAGTGACCCATCACACAAATGCTGCTCACACATTAGGAAAATTAGTATGGAAAATTGACTACAGGGTACAGTGAGAAAAGTAAAGAATGTCCTTAACTGCTACATTTTAATAATATACATGTTAAAATATTAAAGTGATAAGGATTACCATTTATTGTACAGCTATTTGTCAAGCACTGAATTATATGCTTTACAAGTGTTATTTTTACTTTCCTCATAATCCTAAAGCACCAATTTCCAATCTTTTTCATCTCATGGTAAACATAAATTAATTGCTAAAATTTTGGGGCATATCAAAAAATACCTATTTTGCTGATCTGACAAAAACAGATATACTTTTGATTCATTCCCACCAGATGGCCATTGTTGGGGTGGCTGTGTTTTGGGGTTTTTTTTTCATTTCCTTTTTAAAGATTTTATTTATTTAATCTTAGAGAGGGAAAGGAAGGAGAGAAACATCAATGTGTGGTTGCCTCTTGTGCGTCCCCCACCAGGGACCTGGCCCGCAACCCAGGCACGTGCCCTCACCGAGAATCAAACCAGCAACCCTTTGGTTCACAGGCTAGCGCTCAATCCACTGAGCTATACCAGCCAGGGCACCTGTTGTCATTTTTTTATTTTACAATCTAAGGGAAAAGAATTCAATGCTCCTGACTAAACAGTCAGGTATTACATGTTTTAAAACTCCTTGTGGCACACTAGTTGAAAATGGCTGTCCTAAAGGTAAGCATTTTTTTTTTTCTTTAGAGATTTGGAAACCTAAACTCTGAAACACTAAGTTACCTGTCAAAGGTTCCACAACTAATATATGTTAAAGTCAAAATTGGAACTCAGAGTTACCTTGATTCTAATGACAATTCTAATATGCTGTGATAACTTCTGCAATTAGGAGAAGATATATTAATACTAGGAAGGAGAGGAAAATTGAAAATTCAATGTTTTTATTAAAGCTTCTTCATAATGGATGCTTCTGTGTAGGGGAAAATATGAAGCTAAAATATGGGTTTTATCATGTTGTAATTCATTAAAATATAGTAACTGCCTAAAATAGGATTCAGTCTATTTCTGCTTCACTCACCTTCAAAATTTGTGTCAAGTTAATGGTCCTAAAACATTGTTTTTGTTTTCTGCACTTATTTTTGTTGAAGATTTTATTTACTTATCTTTAGAGAGAGAGAGGAAGGTAGGTACTATTTTTGTTAACAATTTTATTTATTTATCTTTAGAGAAGGAGGAAGGAAGGGAAAAAAGAGAGGGAGAGAAACACCAACTAGTTGCCTTTCACGCACATCCCCAAATAGAGATCTGGATGGCAGCCGGGCCATGCGTCCTGACTGGGAATTGAACCAGCAACCTTTTGGTTTGCGGGATGACACCCAGGCCACTGAGTTACACCAGTCAGGGCTGTTTTCTGCATTGTGGATATAACTAAAACCTTTGGCTATAAGTTCTAAGTCCTCAGCTTGGTACTCCAGGTATTGTATCAACTGACCTGGCAGTTGAGAGCTTGTGATAGGCCAGTGTTCTGACCTGAAGGAGACAACAGACGCTACCTTTACTGTATAAGTAACATTGCTTCATGAACAAAATCTTTACAATGCAAAAGGCTTTATATGTACCAGCCTGGGCTAATTTTGTTGTTTCGTTAAACTCCACTTTCTGCTATTACCATGCTGAGACCAAGACACCTTGTGAAGTCTTCCCTCTCTCCCTCCTTCCCTTCTATTCTTTGATAATTACTCACTCATACTACGGGTCAGGCACTCTCCCAGGCACCAAAGAGACGTGGTGAACCTGACAAATGAGGTCCTGTCTTCTCAGCCTTATATTCAAGTGGGGAATACACAGAGAAGTACTTTTTTAAAAGATTTTATTTATTTATTTTTAGAGAGGGGGAAAGAGGTAGAAAGAGAGGGAGAGAAACATCAATGTGTGGCTGTTTCTCAAATGTCCTCTACTGAGGACCTGGTCTGAAACCCAGGTATGTGCCCTGACTGGGATTCGAACCTGCAACCCTTTGGTTTATAGGCTGGTACTCAATCCACTGAGTCAAACCAGCCAGGGTAAGAAGTAAACCTTTTTAAATGGAACACTTGATAAAAAAAAAGACATGGCCAGTGGCAGTTTGGGAGCATCTAACATTCTTAGGAAAAATAGCCCTCTCTGTGATGGGGAATACTTAGCATTCAGAAACCAAAGTTATTTCAGTTAGCACTTGGGGGTCAAGAGAAGTCAAGAATTGCTTAAACTGAAGGCAGAAGTACATCAGAGGCAAATTCCATACACCTCACAGTAGTGCCGGGAGCCACAAAGTCCTTGGTTTAAGTTTATTGTATTCAATGGTCAGAGTCCTCATCAATATAGCTCTTTTTTGTTTTTAAATTTTATTTACTTATTTACTTTTAGACAGAGGAGAAGAGAGGGAGAAAGAGAGGGAGAGAAACATCAATGTGTGGTTGCCTCTCAAATGCTCTCTGTACAACCCACGAATGTGCCCTGACTGGGAATCAAACCGGAGACCTTTTGGTTTGCAGGCTGGTACTCAATCCACTGAACCACACCAGCCAGGGCCAAATATAGCCCCTTTTTGTTTGGACACTGAGGTTAGGGCTAAATACACAATGTGCATTGCCTTAATTTACCCCACACTTTAATATTTCCAGCATAAAATTAGGTTTCACACAAGAAAGTTTTTTAAGAGATTGTCCTTTGGCATTAAATAATTTCCAGTTACCTTTTGAGATTCTCAAGAAGTAACTGTATATATATATATAGAAATACACACTTTGGGTGCTGTCATTCTTTCTTGAAGTGATAAAATTTTAACAACCAGGTCTACTTAACACCTGTGACTTAACTAATGATTCCCACGAAGTTAAATTGAACTCTCGATTTTGTCAATATCCTTCAGATTCTAAAAACTTGACTGAAGTCACAGGATGAAGCTTTATCATATGTGTTCTTTTTTTTAAAGATATTAATTATTTATTTTTAGACAGAGGGGAAAGGAGGGAGAAAGAGAGGGAGAGAAACATCCGTGTGTGGTTGCCTCTCGTGCGCCCCACAATGGGGGCCACCCCACAACCCAGGCATGTGCCCTGACTGAGAAACAAACCAGGGACTCTTTGGTTTGCAGGCCGGTGCTCAGTCCACTGAGCCACCAGCCAAGGCCATATGTGTTCTTTTTATACTTTTGTAACCATAACCATAGTAACATTAATACTAAAAATCAAATGAATAAGATTGAGCTAGAAGGAGTTCTGAAACAAACAAAAGATGAGCTTAGATCTACTAGGATTTGAATCTTCAATTCCAGGAAATTGAGAGAGTTGGAAGACAACGCTTAGAGCAGTTACCCACACCTTCTCTGATTAAAGATAATTTTAATCTTGGAAACAGGAAATACTAATTTTTGTTTTACTTACAAACATAGATGACGTTTAAGTAGCTTCAGATGCAGTCTGTTCCAATAGGTATCCCTCACCTCCCATACCACCTACATAGCTCTCGGGTAGGACATTTAAAGTAACATGACTTATTTTAAAAGACATGACACTGTATGGCAAAGCTAAACTCCACTGACTCAATCTAGGAGGATGAAAGAAAAGTGTATTGTGCAGAAAGAGCATGATGCAAATAGCTAAACTAGAAGAACTTATGATCCTGGGGCCTTGAAACCACATTGAATGAAAAAATACATAATAAATATACCATATTTTTCAGACTATAAGACACACCTCTCCACCCAACCCCCAAATTTGGGAGGAATAATGGCTGTTAATGCTGCTGTTGAGTTCTGTTTACATTTACATTGGTGAAATGTTATGTTATTTATGTTATTAAATATTTTACCACTTTTTTTGGTGCAATTTTTTTTTCTATTTTCCTCTAAAATCTAGGTGAGTCTTATGGTCCAAAAAACGCGGTATTCAGGTGTTTAAATCTCCATGTATTTGAAAAATAAAACATATACATCAATAAACACAAGGGGAGTACTGTAATAGAAAAGGAGTATTATCTGTGTTGGGTTCTTCATCTTTTAAAAAGACCATAAACTTTTTTTTCTAATTACAAAAAACCATGCCAGGACCAGGAAAGGAATGGATAGATTGTTTTAGAGCAGGCGCGATGGTCGTGGTGAGAGCTGCTTTTTTCTTTTAAGACAAATCTTTTGAGATACTTAGCAGCGTACATCTTTCGTTGCTTTGGCAATGAGTGAATTGCTCATTCTAGTGCTTGCATTTAGCATCGGCAAGGTACATAATCTGGGAGTATTTATTGAACTGAATTGAGCTGATCATCTAGTCAAATGTCAGGTCAAGTGAAGGGGAAAACAGTCAAAGCGGTTGTTTATTCAAGTGAATATCTGTTAATGGATAATTATTTGAGTTATAATAGACAGATTTTTATATATCAGCAAGGAGGTGTACTAAGTTCATTCCTATTCAAATTGTCTATGATTTAATGAGTGGTTTCCCATTTAAACACAGCCACTAGTTCAAAAAATTACTGGCACAATTGGTCTCAGTGTATTCGACTTGATTAAATATCTTTACAGAAAATAAAAAACAGAAGGCACTCCCTGTCACCTCACTGGGGCTGAAGAATGCGTTTAAAAATCTAAACTAATGTCGCTTCCCTCACATTAAGAAAATAAATTAATATTTTTACAAAATATTAAGGTGAAGTGTTATATGAAATTCTTCGCTTTCAGGGAATATTGAACTCTAGGATATATTATTTCTATGATTTTAGATTCATCATGTTGAAAACTAGACCCCCACTAATCCAAATCACAGACTGACTAGTGCTAATGAAACACTGCTTTCACTCTGTCTGTGCTGCACCAGTAAATTACATTCAGCTCATTCCATTACCACTCAGTTCATGGAGGCTTGCCTTCTGCCAACTTTCACTATGCCTCTCTAGCCTCATCCCACACAATCCAAACAATTGTCTTATTATCTTTGGAATTCAGAGAACTTCTGCCCCAGCTACTCTGCTCCATTTCCTTGCCCCTTCCCTGACCTCCCACCAACTCCTCCCCTTAACCTTGGGAATCAAGCACATAAATCACTGAACAAAAATGGGCCCTATGGAAACACTCAGGGCCTGAATTTTCAACTCCTTCCTTTCTCTCTCCGGAAGTTCAGGGCACAGAGGAGATGCTCATTAAACATTGATGGTCTGGGAATTTATACCAGGAGAAATTATACTGTGGGTTCAACTGTATCCCTCAGGAAACCACAATCTCTGGAATTTATCTACATGGAACAAAGCTTTGTACTCAATAATATTTAGTGGTTTTTTACCCTTTTATACAAATATTTAAGGTTTCCCAGTATTACCTGAGTAATTCCTATGGCATTATTGTAGCATGCCTCAAGGGGCACAGGAATACCATGTTCTTGTCAGAGTTTCCAAATACCTTCCGTTCAGTTCTTCAGGGACCAGGTACCTGGTCCTGCAGCCCAGGGCTCACAGCTGAGTCCCTCACTGCACTTAGCTACTGCAGGAAAGTATCTTGGCTCAAGATTATACCCTTTTCCCTGGGCTTGACCACTGCCAGTGACTGCCTGATGTGGGAATGGAAAAACCTTGATTTGTGACGCAATTTTAAACAGTTTTGAAGGACCAGGAGGATTTGCTAAAGCCTCACTTGCGACCATATTTCAACCAGTTTCTCCCTCTGACTTAGAAGCAGCTAAATCTTCTGTTTCCCAGGAACACAATAGAACACATCTGTCATCCCCACTAGCCCATAAGTGTTTGATGGCAAGAACTGTATTTAACATTTTTGGCCAGTGTTAAGCACAACCCTTACAATAAATGGGGCCCTCAAATACTATTTTGTATTCACTCACATGGCATTAATCGATCAAAACCTACATTGGAAGGAGTGATTCTGCCAATTTAATACAATCAAAGGACAGTGGTTACTAAGGGCAAGCATAAGCCACACTTGCTGAACAGCAATCATCTGGTTATTGTGGCAGCTCCAGAATTTCAGCATACAAGAGTCTTAGCCTCCTCCCTTTTAGTTGAAAAAGACTTCCAAGTTGAAAGCTGAAGATGAGTTGATAGGGAAGTTTGGAGAATGTGGAGGAAAGCATCCGACATCCATAATAAAGTGTGGTAGGGAAGGGAAGGGAAGAGAACCTTACTGACAGACAGACAGACAGAGGGTTCTGCTGATGCTCTCCCAAGGCACACCTTGGTGCACCCACGAACCTCAACCATTGTTTCAAGGTAAATATTCCTTTGCTCCATTCCACCATTGAATCAGAATCTTTAGGACTAGGCGGTTTTTGACAACTAGGCTATGTTCCTTGTTCTTTTAGCTGATTCCTAATGATCACACATGTAATATTTAGCTTGTGCCTGAGCAAATTGCATTCCTTCTCATTTTATCTTCCATGTTTGGCCATGCCCAACTTCCTAGAATTTTCAATATGTAGTGATCAGAAAAAGTATCCAAAAAACTCCCAATCTCTATTGCTCTCTTTTCTTCTACTTATTAGAAATGTACGTAAAGTATTTGATAAGGGAAAGAATTTTATCTTGGGTAAAATGAGTTTTTTTTTAATTTTAGGAAGCTCAATTTATGATTTCCATCTACAATGGAAAATTGCTATAATTACTGGTAGTTAACAGAAGACTTCACACTTGCTATGAATAAATCTATAGTATACTCTAAAGCATTATTTTTTTTCCATATGATCTTAAAAAAACATTTTGGAATTTATATTTCCACTTTGCCATTAAGTTATATCAAAGACTGTCTTTTTTCTTTTTCTCCCAGCTTCCTTTCCCATCTTGCCCTACCTCCCAAATGAATTGCCACCCTTGGGTCACTTTGCTGTTGCCATCACTTGAAGAAAGAAACCTTACACATCCTCAGTGAAGAGTTACATTTAAACTACAGCATTTTTCCTAGGGGCTGGTGGCAACTTTTTAACACTACTAAGCAGAGAGAGTTGGAATGGATAGATCCCATTATAAAACACTGCCTTCTGCTTTTAAAAACACACATGCAATAGCTGGCCTTAAACTTTGGCCTCTGTCTTTACGTAGCACTGGTGACAATAGTTTAGTCTTAGAAAGGGAGAAAGAAGACAGGGAATGAAGAGTGTCCATGATGACTGTTGGAGAACAGGGGTTCAGCACAAAGACATTTGGAGTGAAGATGGGATTCAGGAGTCCTTGGGACATTCAGAAAGCTAGGAATGAAACATATCCTGGAGATAGAGACTCATTTGTTCCTCTTCCTCCTGAAGTATAAATATGAGTAGATCATAAAATGGTCTGTTTTCCTTATGCCCATGAAACCCCTTTCCATTGGCGCCAGCTTCACTGTCTCATATTTCGGCATCACATTCCACATCCTCTGGGGAAAGTAGAACGTCGGCTCTGCTCTAAGCACGCTCCCTCTGTTCCCGCTTACAGCATCTCTGTCCTTGATCTCCCATCCACCTGGAATGTTAGATGTTCTCCACGCCAATGTGAAACCCTGCGAAGTCTAATGTAAACCTCAGCTCCTTTAACAAGTGTATCCTAGTACATCCAAATCTATGTGGTCTGACCCTTTCCCAAGTTTGTGCCATATTTGACACCTCTCTTAGAGGTACCCGTAGTCCACTCACTTGAATTACAGTTATATGTGATGTGTTTTATCACCACTTAACCCCTGACTAACCATCTTTGGATCTAGATATGTGGTATCACTCAGCCCTATATCCCTTGCAGGCCCTGTTAGAGCAAGCACCTTGCACACCAAAGGCCCTCAAATATCCATGGTGGGAGTGGAAGGAAGGGAGAAGGGAAAGAAGGAGAAGCCAGTGGAAGGGAGAAGGAGGGAGGGAATAAAGAAGGAATGGCCCACCATTTTTTCTTCTGTCAGTCTATTTGTAGGTTACAAATTACCTAATATTAATCCTCTCTCCTTTATTATTCAATTTTCCTTTCTTCCTTTCCTAAATCAGCAGCTTTGTCTGAACTTACAATGCAGCATAGGTTAGGACAATGCTAACCTAAAACTGATCTGTTATCATTAAATGCTTATGTATCTGGTCATTTAAGAGTGATGTACCAGCCCTGATGGTGTAGCTCAGTGGATCGAGCACCACCCTGCAAACCAAAGGGTCGCTGGTTCGATTCCCAGTCAGGGCACATGCCTGGGCTTTGGGCCACATCTGCAGTAGGGGACGTGCAAGAGGCAACCACACATTGATGTTTCTCTCCCTCTCTTTCTCCCTTCCTCTCTGTCTAAAACTTAATAAATAAAATCTTTAAAAATAGGGTGACCTACTGGTGACCTACTATATGCCCCCCACCATGCTGGGCCCTGGAAATACAAAATAGACAGGCACTGGCCTCCTAGAGCTAAGCATTGAGCGTTCACTTCTTAGGATGAACATACCCACTGACACGAACAGCTTGTCTGTGACTGTGTTATTATGGGCCCTGTAGGACAACCCCAAAAAGGGAAAGCAGCAGAGTTGACAACCCCTAGAGACCCCTTGAATGCATTTCCTCTGCACACTGTGGAGCCAGGAGCCTCTTGAGTGCCATTCAGGGGTTATGTCGTGGTGAGAACAATTAGAGGCTTTAACGGGGGGTATTCAAAAACCAAGCACTGAGAGCCACCACATTCACTTGTTACACTCAAATTTTCTCCCTTGGCCACATGAAGCTTTCTGTGTACACAAAATACCTGCTACCACTCTAAGCCTCTCAGTTTTCCATCTTTACTGCTGTGCTTGGCTCCCCTGGCTGTTTTCCTCCTGAAA
Organism: Tonatia bakeri; assembly: GCA_004024845.1. NCBI lineage: Eukaryota > Metazoa > Chordata > Mammalia > Chiroptera > Phyllostomidae > Tonatia > Tonatia bakeri. The sequence continues at coordinate 24,643 of PVIA01005380.1, forward strand.
TTAAAGTTAGTGAAGAGGCTGGAAACATCACGTTCACAATCAGGGTCATTTCTTCAAACAGGGATGTGAAGCAGCTGTCAGTCCAATAAGATTAAAGGGCACTACAAGATTCGACCAGAATAAAAAGTATGTCCTCCCCAACCCCTGTTCACCTTATTATGAAAAATGCATGCTACTTAAGCTATTCCCTCTGGGTCAGAAAACTAATTAATGGCATGTTTTCTTCAAATTTCAAAAGAGTGGGGGAGGAGTCTAATATTTTGGACTTTTTCCTTTAGCGTGTTAACAGTGATTCCTACTTTTAAAATCACACACACAACTACATCTCCTTCATTTGGTAGCTGGTGGTGGTGACTTGGCAAACGTTACAAAAATAATACTGTTAATAATAACGCATTATTCCCAGACCGGTTCATTATTGTCCGTGGGAGCAGAGTGACGCTGTTGATGAGGAAGTGAAATATGAAATCCCATTTCTTTGAAGTGGGATAAAATATGGCCAAAAACTATTTTGATAAGACCCCTTGGTGGAGGTACTTGGGAAGCGAGAAGGCAGCATGCAACAATGAGACTGTGACGGCGGCCCTAAGTACTGGGGCTGTGCAGGTCAGAGGTGCAGGAAAGTCATGTGAAAGGAGGGACTCCGAAGAAGAAGAGCAGCTCCCGGCAGGCGGGGACATACAAAGCTACTGGGAAAGAGGACAGTATGGAAAATTCTAGGAGGCCCCACCGGTTACCTCTTTTCCCAGCTCTCCCTGTATTGTGTCTCCAGAGATTAAATGAGGTCAAGAAGGGCACAGCGTGCATAAAAGAGACATACACCAATGCCAAGTGAGTGATCACAAGGCATTATAGCAAGAGGCCAAAGGATTAGATACACTAAAATTAACCTGAACAGGAAGAACTGCTCTGTAACTAAAACACTCCACAGAGAACTTGTATTAGACCAGGAATCAGGAATCACGCATCATGGGAGAGCCAACAAATTGTGAGATGTTGTGAACTTAATGCCATTCCTTTCATCCAAAATTTCTTTGGGAGCTAAAATGACATAACGGGGTGTCCTTTACTTCTGCACCATATGTAATTTCATTAGCTTCTTATGAGGCTGCTGTAATCACCTCAGGCCACATTTATACATTTCATTTTCATTCTGACTACAATAAAAATAACATTTATTTTGTCTTTTACAATGCAATTATTTTGTAACATTAGACAAGTTTTACATTATAATAGTGGAATCTTAAAATTGGAATGCAAATTCACCTGTGTTGCAACTTCGAATGTATGTCCCTAGAAAATTAGACACTCTGAGCCTATCCATCCAAAACCCAATTCCTTTGTTCCACATCCCACCCCCATAAGCAGTTGCCTTTCGTTTTGTATTTAAGACAAACGTGACTCACGTGCAGGTGCAATACAGGTATTGTGGCTCTGGATACATAAGCCTGCAGTTGGCCAAGACTACGGGAGTCACTTCGAGGGACCCAGAATCTGTATCTATCAAACTTTCTGGGTGGATAAACAGTGTATTTCAAAGATGTAAGTGGAACCTCTTGTGACTATGCACAAATTAATTTTTAAAGAATTATCATACTCATAGTAATTTATTATCATGCATTTTCTCAATCAGCTGATACTGAAAGCACATCTATGATTAAGTGGGCTTCCAAATTTTTTAATTAAAAAGGGGAATTTTATACCAGAAAATGACAAAGATCACTATACTAGGGCATAATTGTATTGCATGTAAATGTTGATAGGGTAAGAACCTACCAATTAACTCACTTTGATCAGACCATGAGAAAATAAACCACTATGAATAATTGTATCATTTTTCATACAGTGATTTATTACAATTCACATAAAGTATGAGCTACATAATTAACAAACATACTGAAAGAGTGAAAGTCTATAATTACGTGATCACAATTCACAGTCCATTTCATTTTTTTGGTGAGACCACACTCCACACACAATTTCCTGACTTAGGACGTTATTACAAAATACAACCTAATTTTACTGTTAAATATACATTCTTAAACATGCAGAACTTGTGTGAATGAAGTAGCTCATCTAGTACCATTTATTGTATTTCATGTATATGTATATAGTAACCACAATACACCCTTTGAATAGTCTCTTATGAAAAAGGTTACTTTTGTTTTAACATGAAAACAGGGAACAGCGGATTTTCAGAAGCAAAATATGAAAGTACTTTGCTTTCTCCCTCTGCTTTATACACAGTTCACTGCTTGGCAATTTCAGATGGTGTGATAAGAAAGCAAAACCAGGCCAGTCAGTCATCCTTTCTCTAAAGCTAAAAGCCTTAGGAGTCTTCGAGTTTTGGCACCTGAATATTGTTTCTACACAGAGAAACCAAAAAGAATGTCAATTAAGGATCTCTCACTGTAAGCCAGTGGTCAGGGTAAGCAGCAAGGGTATGTCCACTGAGCCATGTGCTTGGCCTGTAATGGAACGCTATCTGCAGTGTAACGGTCTCTAGGGTGGCATTCTCTGGGTGAAAATTAAAAGCATACTTGTAAGGTGATTAGCAGAATTTGTCAAATAAACAAGCCTGTCTACATTCCTACAATATTCTTTTGTAAATCCGCTAGAGCAAGTCTAAAGCATTTCCCTGAGATATAAGGAATATGCCTTTTTAAAACACAGGAAACAAAGAAAATGCTTGCTATTTAAAAACATCAGTGAAGTCCCATAAACAGGCATGTGCCAATTTATCTGAAACAAAGAAATATTGTGGATTCTTATGGGAAAATGCAAGACACTGGCAAGTTAGAAAGAGGAAAATGCTGTGTAGCAGGAAAGTTCTTTAAGTGCACATAGACCTACTTTTATTTACAGCATTAATTTTCCTCTTTCCCATTCTACTTTAACTAAAATATAAAAACTTACTTTTTCACATAAGTATCCAGTCACTTAAAAACATGTATGGCAGGTCACATCACTAACTACGCCCTCCTCATACGTGGTGATGTATTTATGTTAAGACCCGAGAACATTAAAGAAATGCAGTGCTAATAGTGACACACGGGGGATTGCTTCCCCCTAAAGAACGTTAGCAATTATTGCAGCTAGCAAATTCCAAAACAGAACTATCATCTTTACATCCCTATGTCCCCTAATACGCTTAGTATTCAAACCCATGATGGTTTTGTTAATAAAGTGACAGATGAGAGTAGCTTTTTGGTCAACTGACCCATTTTAAGCGGTAGCATCAAGTCTGTCTGTGAACATTTGTTCGTGCGCTCTCGTTACCCCAAACGGAAATACCTAAGTACTCAGGAGCACTTAAAAACCATCAGCTTAAGACACTCTCTCACACACAAAAACCCTTAGTTACCATTCTTGAAATGTTATTCAAAAACAACTTCTTTCAGGTACCGAAGACAACTCTATTCTCATCTGAGTGCTGCTGAAAAAACTGAGTACTGACAAAGTTAGCAACCAAACCTTTTCATTTGTCTGCGTTGCTTACTCACTGAACAATATTACCTACCAGCTAACTGTAACCAGTACTAGCAAGTGACTACAAAGATGTACAATAAGGGCATGAGGAAAAAATGTACTGTTCAATTCATATGACTTTGGGGAACCCTTAATAATAATCATTCCAGATATCTAAGGCATGGCGTGATGATAAGTCCTTAGACACATATCTTCTCTCTTTAGTGCAATGTGTAACTGTTGTGTTGTTTTTTTTTTTTAATGCTTATTTTGAACACAGAGAGGTAAAATGCAGGATGAGAAGTCACACGGCTGGTGACTGCCAGAGCCTCCAGTGTGTCTCAGGCCCTCTGACTCAGCCCAGGGTTCCACAATGCCTGGATGTCTCAGAGCTGAACTCCTTCCTCTTTGCGATTCCTGATACAACTACTGGAAATAGGATTGGAATATAATAAGAAAAATGCTGACGTGGCCTTATCGACAGCTGCCCAAATGGTGCCCTTATAATTACGCTTCGTAAGTTGAACATTAGCAGAAAACTTGCTACTTTCAAGTCTTATTATCAACCCTTGGGTGTTGTGGTTGCCACAGATGGTAGAGTAGCCTGTTTTATAAAAACACAAGATTTGCCAAATGCCAAAGGTTAAATCTGTTGTAAGACAAAGTATATCCCAAACACGTCAGTGTATAACAGATGAAAAGATTCTAAAATATAAATCTTAAATCAGTCCTCAAAGTTCAGCTCTTAAAAGATGATTTTCACCTATTTGTCATTTTAACAATAACATGAATTTTCACATATGTTGCAAACATAATAAAAACTCCTTTTCAATTTTTCTGTAGTTTTAGGGATACTCTGGTTACTTGTCAGCTAAATCTGATTTTGCTGAAGCAGCTGGTCAGGAGACAAATTTAGTACTTTCTATATATATAAGTAAAATTCCTTCTATTTTCCCAAATATTTCCTAATCTAACTACATAACTTGGGCTGACAAAATGGCAATAAAATAGAGAAATAGATATCATATTTTAAGTTGCTTACTGTCTTCACGTTTAAATGCTTGCTTACTAAGCACAGCTTTTTTTTTATTATTGATTTGTAGGACACCTAAGAAAAATGCCATGACCTGCCTCAGTTACATAATCCTCTCCAAAAGAAAGTAACAGGTTACAAAGTGCCATTAAAATGATTGCAATTATCTTTTCTAATGTGAATATGTGCAGTCTTCAATGAATAAGATACCATGACAGGTATATATGTGTATGTATGTTTCATGGTCGGTGTCATTTTTTAAAGACTTCTTTTCTTCTCTAATATTCTCATCCACCACTGAACTTATAAAGCCTCTAGAAGGTGCCATTTTGGTAACATACGTGTGGCTTATGTCAGAAAACAACTGAGGAAGTCATTTATAAAATCTTAAAAGAAGGAGTGCAGGAAAACTCATAGCAGACCCTATTTCTGCACATAGTTGGAGACTAACAGCATGGAAGCAGATGTAGTGTTACCCTGACCCCTGAAGGAAGGAATCAGGACTTAACTTAACATCCAATTTTCCACACAATATGAACACCAAACCTCCAAATCCACTGGCACCACATATCAGGGTTTGGGGCATGTCCTGCCGAAATAAGAAAGTCGCCTCAAATACTGGAGCTCAAAATTTCATTCCACCGTTCCACCACTCTGATTCGGGGTGAGCAGACCTTTTCAAAGTTACTTAGTGAATATCTAGATCCTGCACCCGACTCCATAGAGAAAAAACCGAGAGAATCATCATTTCACCTTTTTGGTAAAATAAATGCAATAGGAAATCACAGAACTAGGTGAGAAGAGAAAGTGATTTGATTCAACAGGGTTAAGATTTTAGCAGAGTTTCATTTTGAGGGAACATATAATCTATTGAGGGAAAAACAGATCCTAAACCAGCAGAAGGCCAAAAGGAGCTGATGTGTGTCTTCTTTTCAAGAAAAATCACAGTTCCAAATAAACCCTCAGGAAAAATGACATTTTGTTCTGCAGTGTTCCTTTCTCTGTACAGTAAGCACAGTACAGGTATCTCATCTCATGGTAAAAGTCACAGGCAGCTGCAACACGTCCTTTAAGCCATTTCAGTAAGTAAAACTTGAAAATGGACTGCTCTTTATTTCAGGGATTTTTATTAATAATGAATTCATTGCCATTCATTTTCTTTTAATTTCACAAGATATCATTACCTTTGAAGGTTTTTACTTCTGTTCTCCCAGAGGGTTAAAATGGCCCAGAAACGGGTTGTCAAGGCAAAGAGAAAGGTACCAAACACTCACTTCTGACACACTGTGGAGGCAATCGTTTTTATTGAGGGAACCACCAGACTGAAATCTGCATCAAACTCTAGCAGGAAACATGCAAGCGAGGACCCCAAATAGTCATTCCGTTCAGTCTTCATTTCAATGGGTTTAACTTTCTACTCAGTTGGGGTCACATATTTTGACCATAGGGTACAGAACTATGACCTTGGCTGGGATCATCAGTCCCAATTACTCAATGGGGCACTTGTGAAACATTGCAGACACTCATTTGGACTCTCCACGGGTGTCGTTGAAATTGCTCCTGGCCAGCCATAAAGCTTACATGATCAGCTGTCCGTCAGAAACTCACTGTGAGAACTCATGCTAAATTTGCCACAGAGATCAGGGTTTACAGGACCCTTGGAGCTAATCTCCTATCGGCCCTCCTCCTCCTGCGTTAGCTGTTACAAGCCCTCAAAAGTTAACAGGGTGATGGAGCCTCTCTCTATACAATCATTTCATCTCACTATCGTTGACTGAAGCTCACTGATGTAATGAAGTTACATAATCACCGATTATGCACGACTTCCATCTATCTTCCTACATATCCACATATCTTCTCCCCTCCCTTTGAGATCAGTCTACCAGGTGAGATTTATAACACATGTAAATGCTCCATTCTCTCATCATAGGTACTGAATATGGGACTTTAGCATTGCAGTACGGTGCACTGAACCACGTCATCAATATTGATTTTTTTTATCCCATTTCCCTGGCAGAATATGTTTAAGCATCCTTCATGCTCTAGTCTCTAACTTTTTACCGAAAGGGTAAAATAAATGTGGCAGATAGGACGCATCCTCAACTTAAGGTTAAGGGAAGTGTGTAATTGCCTGCATCTCCAAAGCTGGCTGCATTGCAATAAAAGGATGCTTTCTGGTTCCAGACCTTGGACTCCTCTGCACGTGGGTCATAGCTTCAGCTCTTTAGGGTACTGGAGAAATAATTATATTATGGGCCAATTGAACTTGAGAAAGAAAGCATTATGGTGACATTTAAAATAATATTGCACTATTCTTTTTGGTCATCCCCTTCAGCTTTTTCTTTGCTTTTTCATTCTGAACAATAATCCAGTGGATTAAAAAGTAGCCTAGGGTACTCAATAATCTCCAGTAATCACAACCTAGAGGACAATTAACAATGATTATCACCTTAAAGTTTAAGAACTTGACAAGTGGGAAGTCCCTGGTCCCATTGCGGCTGTGAAATGCAGCAGAATGCTGCACTGAGTTGAAAACATATTTCTTTTAATGAATAAAGAGTAGCTCGTTTCATTTTAAATAGGGCTCTTCAGTAAGTGTTCCTTTCTCTGCTGTTACCTCTTCCAGAACACAGGAGCCACAAATATTGCATCCAAACAAAAGAGTGACTACCCAGAATTAATTCAAGACACTCTTCCATATCAAAATAATTGGAGGTGGGAAGTGATGCTTTATTTTCAATTACACTCAAAATACAGACCACACACACACATGCACACACACACACACACACACACACACACCAACACACCCAACTGCAGTTATTCCATTCAGTGCCAATAACGGCCACATCACAGCCATGAGTGCGATGCAGCAGCAATCATCCAAGTCACCCATTCCCATTACAAACGCCCAAGTTTGCTCACGCCACTGATGGGTTTGCATATATAAAATGACCTTACCCACAACAGTCTTCCAAATTTTTCTCCTCTGGATATCAGTCGGTAAGGTAATTGCTGGTCATCACAATGCGTATTCAGAAAAATCCACGTTTTACTCCTGTGTTCTTTTTCTTGTTTTTGCTAGCAATTAATACCGTGAACAAGATACCCATTCACAAATGCCAAGTTCACCATAAAAGCAGATAATTCCATACAGCTCTTCCCTACAAGACTGCCTCCAGTTAGTTCTCAAAGTGCCCGATTGTTTGGCGAAGATACAATCCAGGTGCAGAGCAGGGGAGGAAAACGAAAGACTGGGAGAAAAAAAGAAGAGGCAGATAGAAAAGGAGAGACTGAGAGAGGAGAGAGCAGAAAAGAGGTAATAATTTTTTTTAAATAAAAAAAAAGAAGGAAGGAAGGAAAAAGGCCAGTAAGTAAGGAAGTCTGTGAGCTCTATGACAGGAACCGGAGTCTTGCAAATCTTTCGTATGCATGTAGCCTTTCAGATCTTCTCGGTCCCCAAGTAAAATTTCCAGATCCGGGATGCAGCCATAAGAAAGAATCCTATGTATATTTCACAAGTATCCCGCAATAACAGATCCAACGGGGTTTTCCTTGTACAGTACTGCTATGTGAAAGCACACAACCCCTGCTGTTTGGGAAGGTGTCTCCTGGGTCCTAGCTCTCTTCGGCAGCCCCCAAAAATGATTTTTCAAAAAAGAGTGAAGGAGGAAAAAGCAGCTTTGCGTTTGCCTTGAATGATGCTAATCCTGAGCGAAAACGACAAGCAAACCACGAATACCACACGATCTTGATAAATAGCCACAATCCACTCAGAATATCCCAGGGAAGAAGCGAAAACAAGAAAAAGAAACTGCAATGCATAAATGATTCCAGTGTTTCTACAAGATCGGTTCATTTGATTGAATGCATTCTCTGGTTTGCTGCAAGTCATAAAGAGGATAGTGTTACTGCCACCCAATGGATATTTTAGTACTAGCCAATCCAGAGAATGCCATCGCTTTGCGAGTTTTAGTTTTCAGAAGATTGAAGAGGAAGGAGGGTGGTAGCCTGGGATTCTTTTGGAAAGGACCCTGAGAGGCCTTGAATGATTAGAATCTGTCCTTCCAGGCAAGAGTGGACCAGCACATGTGGACGCTCTCAGTCCTGTGTTAGCCACCTTAAAATTACAGTTTCATCTCTCTAGGAAGCAGAAAGGTACACAGACCGATGCCGAAACTGACATGCTCATGATAACCCCCTTTTCACCTCTCTTTAGAGCAGATTTATTACTGTGCATGAGAGATTTTCTCTCTCTCTCTCTCTTTCTCTCTCTCTCTCCTCTCTCTCTCTCTTTCTCCCCACTCCCCTCCCAACCTCTCTTGTATTCTCAATTTCACTTTAAGCCGGATTTCAAAAGGGAGCGGAATGGAGGTGGAGGCTGCTCCAAACCTCAGGTGGCAAGGTGATAATTGTTTCTAACGGGCAGTTTTGCAAAGTGCTTTCATCCGTATTTGTATGTAAACTGTGAGTCCCTCCGGTAGAAACCCCTCTATACAGCTGCTTTCAGTTTGGGGAGGAGCAGAATCTTCCCTAAGTGAATGGGACTTGGGAGAAGGGTGTTTAGGGTGCTTGTAAAGGCTCTCTTTAGCAGGGGGTGGGGGGAGATATGGGTGCACAGAGAGGAGGAGATTGGAGAGGATCCCCCTCCCATCCACCCTGTAACAGAGTACACTGCAGGATTCTGAGATGGAGTCCTGAGGGGAAAAAAGGACCAAGTAGGTACTGGTCAAATACCAGGTATTTGCTTAGTTTAAGGTCCTGGCCCTTTACAGTTCCTTGGGATAATATAATACTACATGCAATTCTGTACTTCTCAAACTTGAACGTATGCATAATCATCCAGGTGTCTTGTTAAAATGCAGATTCTGATTCAGTAAGTCTGGAGTGAGGCCCGTCAGCCTGCATTTATAATAAGCTGGTCCATGGACCACACTTGGAGTAGCAAGACTCTAGGGAAGTGTCAGTATTGACGCTGCCAGTGTTAGGATCTGATGATGTGGTGGGCCTTATGGTTAAACGACCCAGAAATCCTTTCCAACCCCTGCCATCTTTCCACTCTTCCACCTCTCCCATGCACCACTTGGAACCCCCATTCTAGAAAACCTTAACCCACTCTCCAGCGTACCCCACATGCTTTTGTAATGTAAGCCTTAACAGAATAAACCAAAATTAGAAAAGTACATAGGTAAAGCAGGCTTGGCCCTAGACAACTGTACCTTTACTTCATTTGGGGAGTAAAAACCAATCTAAGATAAAAGAGACACTGGCAAATACTCGGTAAAATGCAAGCTGAACTAACACAAGCTAAACTCAGGGCACTGGTGAGACTGACTGGGGGCTAGGAGACTGGAGACGGAGGTCAACCTGTTTGTTTGTTTGTTTGTTTGTTTGTTTGTTTGTTTGTTTGTTTAAGGAAGGAGCTGTATGTCGAACTTTCCAATCCAAGATGAGGAAAGATGTGGTTAAAGTGTGTAGCAAGACTTACAAGGTTTCTCCTTGGAGGGAACACACCCAGACTAACCTCTGTGATGGCGGTTCTCTTGTCCCTGCTCCACCTCCACATGCTCTGACCCAAAGCAAACTCAGAAACAGAGTTCAAGGGGAAATATATATTCTCTTCTCGGGGCAGGTACTCCCCATTTCAACCCCTATCTCAGTCCCTCGGCTGACCTATTTAAACGAAGAACTAGACCTCAATTAAACTAAGAGGCGGACACATTTAACAAATTTAATTGCTTCAAGCAAAGTTTAGAAGTTAAAGTCCTGGACTGTAGGCTCAGATCCTAGATTTATATCTTATGTCTACTAAAGTAGTCATAATTCCCCGGGGAGAATCACTTTAATTTCTCTCCGTCTCAGTTTCCTTGTCTGTAAAATGACAGGTGGAAATGAACCTGTTGCCTAGGTCCACTCCAGCTCCTTGTGGTACAAAAACCAGGTCTTCTATATGTGCCAGGCTTCTGCGAGTCAGTTTGTCACTCTACCCAGAGCAGGAGTTCTAATGATTATCTTCACATGGGCTGCATGCAGAAGAGTATCCAGAGGTTTTGCAAAGTGTGTTAAAGACACAGGTGAACATTTGACCATTTCAATCCTATTGCAAAAGATGATTTAGAACACTTTCTCTTTGGATCAGGAAGGAAAAGTGGTTTGTTTGAAATCGAGGTGAAGCATTGTCTATTCCTGGATCTTACAGAGCCAACTGTGGGCCTCGCTGTTTGTTGCCATGGGATCCTCTTTGTGCGAACTGTCTTGAACTGTGTGGGAACATTTTCCTCTTGCCTCCCTTCAGTTCTCTCTCTAACTCCTCGGAAGATATGTGTCAGAACAAAATGTAGCTGCATTATTGCCAATTAAGATTAACAGCAGCTGCAAGGTGCATCTAATTAAGAATTTTAATTACTTCCCCAAATTCTCATTTGCAGATGTTTAGAGCATTAAACGAAGTCTTGTGATTTTATTGTACAATCTGAATAAAACTGACCTCCCTCCAAAGGGGGTTAAAAAATTGCACAACTCGATGATTGTAAAAAAAGACTTTGACATAGGAAGTATAATATATACCTTGGCACACTGTTGGAGAGTGAGTGACAATACATTTGGGGTGAAAAAATACTGAGCATATCCATAAATATGCCTATTTTTTCATAAAGAAAGGGGCAAATAAGTCCCAAAACACTGCAGAAATTAATAATTTACTATTTAATCAGAATCCATGCATGTCACATAGTTCTTCTCAAATGTTCTGTTCTTTTTCTTTTCCAGTAATGGGATAGTTAACAGTAAGTTTGGTGCAGCAGTATGGGGATTGTAGGCTACAATCCAAAGCATTATGGGGTTTGTAGTAAAAACTGGCTTCAGATCAATTCGATGCTTCTAGCTTTACTCAGTGGAAGGAACTACTGTTTTATTTCCTAATAATGAAAAAGGAGAATGTCAAGATATTTTAAATAAGGCATTCATTTTCACGAAACAGTTGGTATTGCTGGGAGTATAAAATCAGAATTTGACTACAATAATATTCTGACTAAGACGGACAATACAGTAACATCTGCTTTATAAGCCACACATAACCTGAGAGAGCTATTTCTAAACATTACTATCCTTTACCTAAGGTTTCAAAATCACTTTCGTTGTTTTAGTAGTAAAAAGTGAGAAAGTACAAGGTTTTGTATTTATGAAAGAGAATTGTGAACACAGGAAATGAGCTCAAATTCTTACTAGTCCGCCTTTACCTATCAGTAGCCTGCATTTAATTTTCCACATTTCACATCATTCCTCAGCGAAATAAGTTAAGAGTTGTATTTAATCTACCTTTTAAGATGTTTTGTTAGACAAAAATACTCTAGATATTCAGAGTAGCTCCTTTTGTAAATGAAATCCATACGGCTAGAATACCTAAAAAATATGTGTAGCATGGGATATTTCACTCCGTTTAAAGTTAATTAATTATGAAAAGGTATAAATTAAGCACTTACAATTCAGTTCCTCTTTTGTATGCAGATTACAATGCAGATAAGTAAATACATAATTTATAGAGGTTTTGATTTAACTCTGTTGGCAATTTATTTCGAAGTTCATCAAACATTTTCTGGATCATATGAATTCAAACTCTAGCTCCCCAATAATGTTCTATGAAATCAGCCCCTCTTTTGTTATAAAAGGCTAAAATATGTCTCTTCAAAGTCTCTTCCACCTGTGAAAGTCCTCATTATCATGCTAAGTTACTTAGAAAGTATTTTATACCTAAGATTGCTTACTTTTCTCTTTCTCTCCTTCAAGAGGAGTCCATCCACAAAGAGGCAGCGCTAAAGCAAAAAAAATACTATTATGGACATGAATAAACACAAAATCAAGGGCCCTTCATTTTCCGGCCTTTTGCCAGCAAATTCACTTGAACCCACTGCCTCATATTCTCAAATGATGTACAGACAAAGACGAGCATTTCAGCAAAATTCCACCATAAAGTTCAAAAATAATAAAAAGTGCCATGAAAAAGCAAATGGCAACAGGAAAGAAAAATGTCATGCCTGCTTTTCTTTCAGATTTCTTAGTTTTGAACCATAAAAAATATACAAATATATATCTTTTTGAATGCAGTTTACATTATTGTTCATACTGTGAATATTTCTTTTATGGTCATAAAAATAAAAGCAATGCCCCAAATGAAACACTATGTACATAAGCGATGCAAATGCATCCCCGGTGGAAAGCCGGCTGGCTGCTGGTGGGAGGGTATATTTATACAGTGCCTTTCATTTGGAAGGTTCCCAAAATGATTTGCAAACTGTATATAAAGGAATTGCTCACCATGGAAATTCACCCACTTCCAGGAGAGAATGCAGGAGTCATTCCATGCTGACAACTAGTTTAAATAAAACCACAGAACGACATATCAGGTATCTAAAATTGTAAATGATTCAGGAAATGTGCATTGAAAACCCACTGTGTGCCAGGCACAGTTTAAGGTACCGAGGATATAATTGTAAATATATCTAGTCCTGTTTCCTGCTCTCCTAAAGCTTATGTTTTATTGAAATCTGACCAGAACTCAGGAGTTAAAAGCCCCATTTCTTGGTAAATATCTGACTTCTGCATATGGTTCTGCTGAAACAGACCACGGGCTATTTTTATATATATTTATACCAGACTTCGTGATAGCCAGGATGAATTACCTGCGGCAATGTATTTTACTTCAAATTGATCACACATGCAAAAAAAAAAAAAAAAAAAAAACTCCAGCTATTATGGTTGAAGCAGCTAAAATGACAATAACATTTCCTGCAGTGAATGATTTGGAATAGATAGGGCAGAATTAAAAGTCTTCCCTGGTTTGGGAAATTAAATGAAATGGTTTTGCCGTATATGCGATGAGATCTGTCCAGAAGGTATCCCGCCATGTAATAGGAAAAATAGAGACGTGTACTGAAGAAGACATAAGATACAAGAAATACTGTACATAGGACAATGACACCTAGGTCCCCTTCAAAGTAGGCACCTCGGGACCTCACAGACTTCTCCCAATCACCATCAGCTGCCTGCCCCCTTGTATTTTCCTGAATCTCATTGATGGTCTGAAATCTCTTCCCTTTCAAAGGTGATTTGAATTTTGGGAAAAGCCAGAAGGCAAAAGTTGCCAAATCTGGGCTGTAGCAGGACTGAGTCACCTGGGTGATTCGATGTTTGGCCAAAAAACTCTGCATGAGATGCAATGCCTGAGTGGGTGCATTGTTGTGATGAAACTGCCAATCATCAGTTGTCAGTAGATTTGTTTCTCTACTCAACTATTCATTTTGAATGTGATGGCCACACAGTACACAGGTTCACTCAATGGCTTCTACTGCTCTCACTGACTAGTACAGTGAAGTCATCATGGTTCACACATGTGCATTTCAATCAACTCTCCTTGGTTGCCAGGTTACATCGATGTTGTGCAAACTGTTCTCGTTATATTAACAATGATTGGACTTTTTCCAGACAGACCTCATACATGGAAGACCACTCCCACCACAGTGATTCAGGGCACTTCATGGCAACTAAGGTATATAAAATAATTTACTGAAGGACAAGAGCAGCATGAGCTAATGTTTAGAGCATAAAATACGGAAGCAAATACCAACATGTCTTAAATTTACTAGGTTTAATAAAATTTTCCAAGTAGAACAGGGAGAAAAGGGTAAAGTAGGCATTGTCCAAGTTCACCCAGACCCCCCGAGGTTCTAGCTTTGTGTGCTCACAGTTCCACTCCCTGCTCTGTGCTTTGTATCTGTAGGCCAGTACCCGGATGGTCTTTTAACTACTGCTTTTGGGCTGCTGGTGCAGCTTGACTTGCATGTGATGAGAGCTACAAGTGCCTGGAGCTGACAACTCTCTGCCACCTTAGCCAATGACTAATGATATAGGAATATGAAACCCATGCATAATTTACACTCCAGAGGTCCCCTATGGAATCAGGCTGCAGCTGGGACTTTTCTTGTAATCATACCCTTGCTTGGTGTCTGGAAACCTAACAGAGGGTAACAAAAAATAATCATAGGGATCCCATCTCCAGCTTTTAAATAGTCAACCTGTATAACTAGAAAGAGATCATTCATTCATTTATCCATTTGTTTAGAGTTTATCCATTACATACTGTGTACCAGTCAGTGCTGGGTATAGAGGCTCTAGGAATGAATGAAGCACCGTCCCTGTCTTAAGGAGCTCAAGTCTAGCAGTAGAGAGAGCCACATGCACAGCGCACATTTATACGATGTGATGAGTTCTGTAAGAGAGATCTGAATTCAGCCTAAAAGAATCAGGGAAGACTGAACCCAAAGTGTAATTTCAGTGACCTTGAGAGATGAACAACATCAAAATCACAATGAGTGAAGACCAGCAATAAAGAGTAACATCCAAGGAACCAATTTTCTTCTACCTAGAAGGAAATAGCATTGGTCCTGTTATAGTAGAAACCAAAGGTGTTTAAAGTTATAGAATTAGTTTTCGAAGTGGGCTTTAGAGATAACCTTGAATAGCCTCTTTATTTTAGTCAGAAGAAATTGAGTCTCACTCATGCAAATGACATAGTTATTTAATTAAGCTCACAAAGCTAGGAAGTGGTAGGAGTTCTCTTCTGGCATGACTCAGCCATATTGCCTGTCAGCCTTTTCTTAAAAAGATAAATTGAAGACATACTTGAAATATCTGATATAATAACATCTGGTTTGAATCCTGGCCTAACACTATACGGCGTTGAGAAAATTCCTTGCTTTCTCTGGACCCCAGTATCCTCCTATAAAAAAAATGAATTTAATAGAATAACCTTCTCCTGGGTGCATAACCTATGATGCCATCAATTTTATTGCTAGGTATGTTCCCAACAGAAATGCATACATATTTTCACCAAAAACAGGAATCAGAAGTTCAATAATATTGAATGTCAACTATAATGGCAAAATAAAATTAAAAAAATAAAAATATTTTAAAAATAAAATGGTGCAGCCACTTTGGGGGAAAAAAGGAAAGTTCACAGCACTTTAATTCCAAATTTGCCAATTGGAAAGTATTTGCAGGCTCACCAACAGTAGAACGGATGACTACATTGTGGTATATTCGTACTGCAGGCTACCATATACAAATGTGAACTAACAATCTATGGCTATTCACACAATCTACTTGAATCTCACAAACACAATGGTGAGTAAAAGGAGGCAGACACTAAAGAGCACACCCCATAAGACTGCATTGTAGAGAAAGGACAAGACAGAGACTTGACTTGAGCTGGTGAACGCACAATACAATGTACAAATGATGTGTTGCGCAATTGTACTCCTGCAACCTGCATAATTTTCTTCGCCAGTGTCACACTGATAAATGCAATAACAAGGAAAAAGAAAAGACAGGGCAAAATTAATCTACTCCACACTGTAAAACATCAGCCTGGTAGCTACCCTTGGTCAGAGTAGTGACTAGAAGGATGCACAAGGGGGAGTTTAGGAGTGCTGATAATGTTCTGTTTCTTTCTGATGTTGGTTACGTGGGTGTATTTATACTGTGAAAACTGATTGAGCTGTATGCATGCAATGTGTGCGCTTTTGTATATATTTCATATTAAAACATAAGAGGGGGTCTGCCTGTGAGGCGGGTGTGAGAAGGCAGAGTTTGTTTATTTTAAAAGGTGTTTTCAGGAAATAAATGGGGTTCTCCTTTTGAAACATAATTTAGTATAATTTAACACAGAATAGGAACTAGACAATTAAGATAATCATGTCTTTGACTTTTCAGTGTCAATCAAAGCTTGGTTCAATTCTTTTGTGAAATGATAATAGCTAGCATTTTTCCAGGACTTATTATGTGCCAGGCACTGTTGGAGGCATTTTACATGCTCTAACTAACTTAATCATCAAAAGAAATGGGTGCTGGTGTCCTGGCCAATTTACAGGTGAGGAAACCAAGGCAGACACAGCTTGCTCAGTGTTTCACAGAAGCACAGTTGGGAGTTGTGCCTTCCTTTAATCACTACCATTATCATTCATTCTAACTCTGTGCAACTGGTAGCAAACACCACCCCTTTCTTTTTTTAAAGATTTTATTTATTTATTCTTAG
The DNA here is from genome assembly GCA_004024845.1 of Tonatia bakeri. Lineage (NCBI taxonomy): Eukaryota > Metazoa > Chordata > Mammalia > Chiroptera > Phyllostomidae > Tonatia > Tonatia bakeri. The sequence continues at coordinate 41,232 of PVIA01005380.1, forward strand.
AGAAAGGGAGGAAGAGATACATCAATGTGTGGTTGCATCCCAGTTGGGAACCTGGTGCACAACCCAGGCATGTGCCCTGACTGGGAATCAAACCAGCAGCCCCTCGGTTTGCAGTCTGGCGCTCAATCCACTGAGCCACACCAGCTAGGGCACCACTTTCATATTTGCTTTGTATGCTGCTTTTATTGACTTAATTATATGGCAGGCTATAAACTAAAGGCTTAGTAGCAGTTCAGTAAAAAATTTCAAGTGCACTGTTTTCACTGGCAGAGTATGTTATTCTTGGTTCTGTGCATTAATCTATTCTGTTTCTCTTTTTCCTATAGGAGATCTAAGGGAATTATTATGTTTCTGTTAAATGAAGAGAATGCTTAAATTACAGCTATCAGGAAAAAATGTTAATATTTCAACTTTTCGAAAATTTGCGAGGGTACATTGGAGGGTATGTTAACATGGCATAAATATGAGTATGGCTTTCTGAACTAAGTTTTACACTGAGAAGAACAAATTCTTTAAGTAAATCATACAGGAGGCTACAGAGATATTATGGACAGTGTTATTAACTAGATACCCATACTCAGTTTCTTTAAGTGTATGTATGTATAGTGTGTATATGTTTAGACGATATTAGAAGGATATTATAATATGCTAGAATGAGATAACAGTACAGCAGGTACTAGAGGGAGAATATAGCATGACATAATATAGGCAGTAACTTAAAATGGAATATTGAACATCATTGTTGTAAAAATATCTTGTGACAGAGACAATGGTATACATTCACCAACCTCTTTAATTTCCCTCTTAAGCATTCGAAAACATCTTCCCAGTCTTTTCACATATAGGTGGGGCCACAATAGACTGTGCGCATCTTCCAGCCTGGATCTCTAAAGTCTCCGGAGAGGTCTTTCCTTCTCCGTCTTTATTCTCATGTTTGCCTTTTTCACGTGCATAGCTTGAAGGAAAGGACTTCAGCACGGGAGAGCCAGGTGATGCAGGCTCCTAGCTCAGATCCCAGTCATTGCTAAGAGGAGAACCTTACAACCAGGAGCAGCAGCCTTGGCTACGGTGTCAGTAAGAAGCAAGCTTTCACTGTAAACCACAGAAATTTCAGGTTTATTTGTCAGTGGCTTAGGCTACCCTGATTTATAACCTCTGATTCATTCAAAGGCAAGGGAAAGTTTTTTCTTCTTTTTTTCCCCCTCTTTTTCCTATCTCAGGTGTACAGAACTGTATTGATTTTGATTCTTGAATAGCCTTTTTTTTTATTGGTCTATGTGTAGCCCAGTTTTATTCATGTCCCTATTTAGTTCGTTGTTTTTCATGAGGTAATAAATGCTTGAGAAAGCAGCACCCAAAACAAAAGCAAGCATCTTGATAATAACCAATATCAAACATATGGTATGGCAGCCCTGGCAACCTATCCATCTGCCTCCCCACACTTAAGAAAACCATCATCTGGGATCTCGTGAGCATTATTCCCATGACTTCTTTTTTATGCAGTTTTATCGCATCTGGAGGTATTGCTAAAAAAATACAGACTTTACATTTCAATTGTTTTAACTTTATGAAAGGATATCAGTTCCAGTTCTGGATAAAATGCGGCAAGCACAATTTAATCTTTCTCTTGCACTCAATACAACTTTAAAACCTGGACAGAATGTGGGAGCACGTATTTGAAAACACTGAAAAGGAAACAATAGTAGGCAGACCAGGCAGAACAATAGTAGGCAGATCAGGAAACAAAAGTAGGCTTTGAAGCATGACTGGCTGTGTATTGAGTTTAGCATTTCTCTCCCTTTGGTATCTCCCAACCTCCAGTCGACAGAACCAGAAACCAGAAATGACCTCAGACAGAGGGAGCTTCAGGAGAAGCCCTCTACCTCTGGCTCCAGGACTGGGAAAAGGAACTGCCAATGTTCAGATGGAGTGTGGACAGGGCCCCTCCCGATCCTTCTCTGCTCTCTCTAATGTCTGGTGTCTCAGGCCCCAAGCAATCCAGTGGTGGTGGTGGAGGTGGTAGCTACAGCGACTGGAACCAGCCAGGATGAAAACTCCGAGAGAGGGAACTTTGTTTTATGCTGCAGTTCCAAGAGGGTGAGACAAACTCTCATTGTTTTGTTTTGTCTCATTTCGTTTCACTCTCTGTTCTTTTCCCCTCCGGGCAGCACAGGAGTCTGATCTCAGAAGTCCAGAACACAGCATGCCAGTGTGAGGTAACCAGAGCCTTAAACCAGGAAACCAAACAGGATGGGGGCAGATAACAGAAAAGTACCAGGAAGATTGCAAGGAGCACGAATTCAGAAAAGAGATGCCGCAAATGTGATTATGAACTCCAGGGCTTACTCCTGAGTTACACCTATAAGGACTAGATTCTAACTAATACTGGCTTCCATCTGTAATTGTATCCTCATTCTGATCATGATATGTTTAGTTGACTTTCTACTTCTTTGCCTATTTTTATTCCTGCAAGTCTTTTTTTTTTTTTAATACAAGTTTTTCGAGCTTTATGGAGATACAACTGACATAGAACATTGTGTAAGCTTAAGGTGTAAAATGTGTTGATTTGATACAGGGGTGGGCAAAAGTAGATTTACAGTTGTTCATATGGAAAAAGACATACAAGTTACGATTATTGTGAGATTTTTTTTTAAAGATTTATTTATTTTTAGACAGGGGAAGGGAAGGAAAAAGAAAGGTTGAGAAACATCACTGTGTGGTTGCCTCTCACATGCCCCCTACTGGGGATGTGGCCTGCAACCCAGGCCTGTGCCCTGACTGGGAATCGAACTGATTACCCTTTGCTTCCCAGTCTGGGACTCAATCCACTAAGCCACACCATCCAAGGCTATAAGAGCTTTATTAACTGTGTTTCACATATGCACAACTCTAAACCTACTTTTGCTGCAAGAGGCATGGGGATGCAGATATCTCTTCAAGATCCTGTTCTCTGTTAATTATTGTCTTCTGCTTTGTTTTGTTTCTGTCAATCATATTTTAACATCCTAAAATGGATACATAAGTCATTAATTTTGAGACTTTTAAAAATATGAGTGTTTGAGACTACAAATCTCCCTCAAATTGTTTTTACTATATCTCATAGGCTCTGATATCTAGAGTTTTCTCTATAATTCTGTTTGTTTTTTAAATTTCAAATTGCACTGTGAATTTTTTGTTTAATCTATGAGTTATTTAGTCGTGTGAGTGTTTTAAATTTCCATATGTTCTGGGATACTTTATATTTTTTAAATTATCGTCTAACATAATTGTATTATGGTTAGCTATTATGAGATATAAAAATTTTGTGGATTTTTTTATTGACTAGTATATGATCAACTTTTTGTAAATATTTCACACTTGTTCATTAAATCAGACATGTTAGTTGTGTTACTTTTTTCTTCCTTATTTTTGCCGAATTGTTTATTATATAGCCTGTGAATAACCAAGAGACGTATGTTGAAATTTCCCATGATGACAGCAGATTTATTAACAAAGTACTATAAATTTTTTGCTCTGCATATTCTGAGTCTATTCTATTGGTGCGTACAAGTGTAAAATTACTATGGTTTCTTGATTGAACCTTTTTGTTATGATTACCTCCACTTCTAATATTTTTGTCTTAAAGTCTATTTTATTTAGTATATTTATCAACATGGTTTAGATTAAGGTTTTCCTGATGGGCCTTGTTTTTTTCCATTCTTTACTTTCAATTTTTGCATGTCCTAATGTTTCTCATGTAAATCTTTTAAATCTGGATTTGGGCTTTTTATCCAATTTATTAATCTCTATCTTTGAATTTGTAGTGTTCTTCTATTTATATTTACTGTATTTATTGGTATCTTCATTATTCTTGCTGCCATCTTAATGGCACTGGCTCAGATTTCAGTGCCTCATTCTTTTTCTACATTTCTTTATAGTCCTGTCTTATTTTCTTAATTGAAGATAAGTGTCACCTTGAATAATGTAAGAGCTGTCTCATCTCTTATCTCTCCCTTCTTCTAATACTTATTTGATTATCAAACCTGTATTCTGACTTTGACTTAAAATGTAGTGTGAGGCCCTGGCTGGTGTGGCTCAGTGGATTGAGTGCAGGCCTGAGAACGAAAGGGTCACAGGTTCGATTCCTAGTCAGGGCACGTGCTTGGGTTGTGGGCCAGGTCCCCAGTAGGAGGCATGCAAGAGGCAGCCACACATTGGTGTTTCTCTCCTGCTCGTTCTCCCTCCCTTCCCCTCTCTTTAGAAATGAATAAATAAAATCTAAAACAATAAAATGGTAAAAATAAAAGTGTTTAAAATGCATATTTGTGTAGCAAAGTTTTTGAAATATTGTATGCCTAGAATATTTTTCATGTTCTCTTATTTAAATGACATCTTGTTGGATATAAAATACTATGTTCAAAGTTATTTTCCATCAATTCTTTGAAGACATCCATTTGCATCCAGTGTTGTTGAAAAATCTGACATCAGTTTGATTATTCTTCCTTTGTATGGCATCTGCTCTTTTTTCCCGGTGCTTAGAATTTTGTCTTTGTATTCTAAAATTGCACTAGAATATGTCCAGGTGTGGGTTTTTTAAATAATTCTTCTCTTCAGTTGTTTTCAAGCTGAAGTCTTTAAAATTTTTAAATTTGTTCTCCATATGTCCTCAAATATTTTTCTTCTCTCCATTTTTTTTCTCTCTTTTGCTGAGTCCTGTCACTCTGGATGTTAGCACTCTTATGTTCATCTTTTATTTCTCTTGGCTTATCTTTTGTAGTTTCCTTTATATCTTTCTAACTTCTGAACTATTTCTTCCATCTGGTCTTCAAATTTATCAGTTGATTCTTCAATTTGATATCCGGCTCTGTTTCACCCATTTTCCCCCCCACAGATTATTTTTAAGATAATTAAAAATTCTTGTCTCGTTTGTTCTAAAACTTTTATTTTTGCTTCTACCGGAATCTCTAATACAGAATATGTTTTCCTTTTGAATAACTGTATTCCTGAGAATGTCTTGTAATTTTGGTTTGTTAGCCCCTCCCCACTCCCTCCAGAGCACTGGTTATTCTGTCAGGCAATGCGTTAGGAGAAAGCCAGCACCCAATTCATTCAACCCCAAGGAGTGTAGTGGGGAGGAGGGAAGAAGCTCTAAGGTGGATAGCTACAGGCACCTGGGAACTATAGCCAAGGCCAGGTTCTCATTGTTCCCTGTTCCTGGTTTCAATTTGCATCCCTTATACCTCAGGAAAAGGTGACATTAGGAGGAAACACTCCTCAGGCTGTAAACATTCAGCTTGGGTGTTACAGGGGAAAGGGTGGAGAAGAGGATACCAGAAAGTCAGGTCTCTTATAATTTTCTCAGTGTTCCAAGAGTACGGGGCTTCTGAGCTGCCTTCATTTTTATTGCGGTGAACACTGAGAACTGCAAAAACTCTGGCACAAATGACTCCATCGAAAGCCCTGCAGTAAGAGACTTGAGCAAACTTAAGCACAGCTACTGGCAGCCTAAGGCCACGTCTCTGAGACAGCCCTGTTCTACCTTGAATTCCTATCTGGAAAAGCTCAAGGCTGCCAAAAGAGTTTACCAACATTTGATGGACCCTGACCTACCTTTTTTAAAGCGTTTGTTTAAAAAAGATGTGCATGTATCTCCTACACCGCAGTAATGGGAGGACTTGAAAGGCATTCCGTTGAAAAGTAACCATTGAGAAGGATAGGATCTCTGTCTCTCAGTGTCTATGGGAGGGTAGAAGTGTAACCTTGATCAATGCCAGTGAGCAGACATGGTGGCCTAATGGAATTGACATTGACCACCTCTCCTCCCTGCCTTTTGAGATTTTTCACTTCCTAGACTCTGCTCCAGCCCCCTTCCCTACTCCCAAATTCTCCCTTTAAGCACCCACTCTCCTCTGAGCAAATCAGGAATTAAGCTCAGCTGCTTCTACTGTAGCAGTTATTGGACATAATTTGTTTTTACTGCTTTAACTAATATCTGGTTTTGTTTATCATTGGTAGCATTCCAACCCATGCTCTGAATTGTTCAAGACATAGAGAAGGCACAAAGCAAAAAGAGCAAAGAAGAATGAAGAGTAGTATTCCTACAGCACTCTCACTACACACGCACGTGCACGCACGCACACGCACATGCCATGGCGTGGTTTCCTGCCCCAGACCAAATCCCAGCTCCTTGTGCCCCTACACCGGTTCAGTAAATTCTGCTTCCCCAGCTTGCACCTTAGAGTGTTCTCATACTTTTTTGAGTGAGATTTTCCCTTAGGGGTTTTCCTTGGGGCAGCTCTTTGGGGAGAGAGTAGGAGTGGCCCTTGAGCCTGGTGCTCGAACAGAAACCGGATGAAAGGAAATTTTTCCTGCCCCTCTTTCTGGTCCCAGCCTGTCAACACCTTCTTGGCTCTCTCTTCCCTCAAGATCATTTTTCTCCCTTTTCCATCTAAAAACCACCATCTCCGATGCTCTTTGAAGTTGTTTTTTTTAATTGATCTATAATTGACATAGAACATTATATTAGTTTCAGGTGTATAATATGATTCCATGTCTCCATATATTGTGAAATGTTGCCACAGTAAGTCTAGTTAACATCCATCATCACATACAGTTACAAATTTTTTTTTCTTGTGATGAGAACTCAAGATCTACTCTTTTAGCAACTTTCAAACATGCAATACAATAGTATTAATTATAGTCACCATATCATACATTACACTCCCACTACGTACTTATGTTGTAATTGGAAGGTTGTACCTTTTGACTTCACCCATTTTGCCTTCCAGCCTCTGGCAGCCACTAATCTGTTCTCTGTATCTATGAGCTTGTTTTTGTTGTTGTTTTTTGTTTTTTAATTTCACAGACAAGTGAGATCATGTAAGTGTCTTTCTCTGTCTGACATATCTTTTAACTTGTCATCTGGAAGCATTAAGCTCTCCATTCTAAACCTATACTGCGATTACAGCTTATATTTACATATTCCAAATCACCTTAAAGTGATCTGTGAAATAAAGGCCAATTTACCCTCACTCTCTGATTCTTAGGAGAAAAAAAGAAGTAAATCATTAGCAGAAACTGTCAATTCCTGACTCCATCAAATTTGTAGGCAGGAATTCATCTTGCCCTAGAGCAAGCCACACCCCATTACTCTTCCAAATGTGATTCTGTAGCCTGCTTTTTAAAAACATGGCTTTTTCCTAGTCTACAAAAATATTTCCAACCCATGCCAATGATTATTGGTCTCACTTCCAGGCAAGTCAGAAGAAACACATATCTCTGACTCCTTTCCTTTTGGGGTGCTAACCAGGCTCTCACCCTTGCTAGTTATCACTCGGGCCTTAGATAATTGTTCTAGGGGAAGAAGTTCTTGATCCAAAAGAAGCATCTAGAACATTTCCGCTCTAATGCTGGCCCAGGGGTCAGCAGGATTAAAATCAACTGAGAATCTGTTCGCAAAGCAGGATCTCAGACCAACTTCAATTAAAACAAGTAGTTCTTTATAATATATCTTGTATTGCTAATAGCTTAAACATTTCTCCAAATTTCTACCAGTAATAGAATCTATTTTTAACTTAATCACTTTATGGGGCATTTTATTGTTATGTATTATTTGTGAGTATCATCTGTATTAAATTTCAACTATTTATTTTAAATCAGCACAAAAATGTTAACAAAAACTGCTCCCATTTTAACATAATTTCAAGAAGAGATGGTTGTTTAATTGGTACACTGGAGTTTGTTTTTACATTTTGTGTAACTTTGTGAAGTTCCGAAATTTTTCAACAATTTAAAATCATGGAGACAACTGTACTTGAACAACAATAAAAAATAAAATGAAGTAAAAAATAAATAAATACATTTAAAATCACATTCAGTAACCATTTAGACTTTACTAAAATTTTTGTAATCTGGTCGTACACTTTTAGCATAGAGTTGTTAGTTGAATTGCTTATTTTCGGTTTTATATATAAAATGTCCCTTTGTACCAGCTGTTAATTTCCCCCCCCAATACATGGAAGCAGTCAGCAGTTTCCTAGAACGGGAAGCATGACAGCATAGCAGCTGAAATCAGAGGCTAATTCACAAATATAAAGGAATAAGCAGAGAGGAGCAGTAGACACAGATGAATCAGGTCAGCAGAGAAAGGGAAGGAGGATGAAGATCAGAGGAGAACGGAAGATTCTGAAATAAAGGCAAACGGACAAGAATTCTGATTAAGAGGCATTGGCAAGATGAATGATATTCCTTGCGAACACCCCTTCACTTGCAGTGAGAGAAATATGTCCAGTTGACATACCTTTGTTCTCTCTTTACAATGTCATACTGTGACAGACCGTATTCATGCTCAGCTGTAGTAACATGGGCACAGGGCCAAATTTTGTCTTGAGATCAAGGATCCAAGCCTGAAATCTTCAGATTTCACAACTGTACTTTTTAAAATTAGAAACTACATAAGTGCATATTTAATTCTTTCCAGATAGATGGAACTAATTTTCTATGGTTCAGTTTCTATTTCTCATTCACTATGTGAACTATATAATCTTTTGAGGCTGTTTACTTTGCATAATACTCATAAAAACATTCAGCGTGGAGAGGAAATATATTTTTGTGTTTAAGATCATGGAGTCTGGAGTCAGACTCAGGTTCAAGTAGCAGCTGTGGTTTGTGCAATTTGTGTGACTATACCTCAGTCTCCTCCTCTGCGAAATAGAGATGATAGAAAAACCTTCTGTGAGTTTAACATTTGTAGGGTCCACAGGTAAATAAGATCATATCGGCTTAATATGATCATAGAAAGCCAACTGGCTATTGGCTTTCTATCTCTGGCTTACTTTACTTAGCATAATGTCCTTCAGTCTCAGCCGTATCACAAATGCCAAGATTTCCCTCTTTTTATGGCTGATTAATATTCTATTGTGTGTGCATGTGTGTGTATATACCTCACATTCTCTTCATCCATCTTGCATCAATGAACACTTAGGTTGTTTTCATATCGTGGCTATTGTGAATAATGCTATAATGAACACATAGGAGTGCAGATATCTCTTTTTTTAAATTATTTATTTATTTTTAGAGAGGGAAGGGAGAGGGAGAGGGAGAGAGGGAAACATCAATGTGCGGTTGCTTGGGGACATGGCCTGCAACCTAGGAATGTGCCCTGACTGGGAATCGAACCTGCGATGCCTGGTTCGCAGCCCGCGCTCAATCCACTGAGCTACGCCAGCCAGGGTGGAGTGCAGATATCTCTTTGAAATACTGATACCATTTCCTTCAGATAAATTATAAAAATTATTATTGCCGAATCATATGGTAGTTTTAGTTTAGTTTTTTTTAACATTGTATTTATTTATCTTGAAAGGGGAAAGGAAGGAGAGAGGGAGAGAAACATCAATGTACGGTTGCCTCTCATGCGCCTCCTGCTGGGAACTGGCCTGCAACCCGGGCATGTGCCCTGACTGGGAATCGAACCTCCACCCTGTGGTTCGCAGGCCCACGCTCAATCCACTGAGCTACAGCAGCTAGGGCAGTAGTTTTAGTTTTAACACTTTCAGGAACTTCCATACTTTTTCCGCAATAGCAGCACCAGTTTACATTCCTACCAACAGTGCACAAGGGCTCCCTTTTCTTCACATCCTTGGCGACACTTTCTCTCTCTTGTCTTTCTGATAATAACCATCCTAACAAGTGTGAGGTTATAATTCATTGTGATTGGATTTGTATTTCTCTGCTGATTTGTGACTATAGTTAATAATAGCATATTATGTACTTGAAATTTGCTAAGAGAGTAGATTTTAAGTGTTCGCACCACACACACAAAAAAGGTAACTGTGAAGTGATGGATGTGTTAATTAGCTTGATCATGGTAATCACTTCACAGTGTATGTTTATCAAATCATCACATTATACACCTTAAATATATACAATTTTTGTCAGTGGTGTCTCAATAAAGCTGCAAAAAGAGAAGAAAAACCTGCTGTACTGAGGTGCTGGGAGGATGAAATGTAAAGAATGTAGCACAGTGTCTGCATGAATTTCAGTGCATAGTGAATACTTAATAATCAAAACAAATTCTAAAATATGCATATTGCTTGTAAATAAAAAAATTCTCTCTGAAGAATACAAGACACTGATGAGGCTGATTGCATGAGGGAGAAAAGCTGGGTGCTAAGGGAAGGGTGCAGGAGGGGGATATTTCACACTGTGTAGTCTTTTAGATCTTCGGAATTTGGAACCATGTAAATGCACTGCACAGGCAATGAAGCATTAAATAAATAAATAAAGTAGAAATAAAAGGCCTTCTGCTTCACTTCCACCATTCTATTTACAGCTGTAGAAAGCTAATACTTAGAGGTTTCTTGTGGCAATTTGTTAAGTTTTGGTGACAGTTGGCATGGAAGCCATCAACAAACGTTTGAGAGCTTGGTTAAGTTCTAGGCATGTGGTGAATAAGGCGTGGTCCACTTTCTCAAAGACCACGAGGCCCACTTACATAGATAACATAATTATGCCAAGCAAAAGGGCCGATACAAACAAGAGTTTAATTTAGAACTAAGCTGTAAGGAACATACCCACATGCTTCAATATTCAAAGATTACAGAGGACTGGTGTACGCAGACCACGTTAGGAGAGGGACTGGAGCTTAAGCAGGGTGTTAAATAATGTGCAGATGTTATTGTTGTTGGAAGGAGTGAATTCTCTAGTGAGAAACAGGGAATAATGTGATAGAAGGCCAGTGAGATGTCATCCTAAGCTACTAGGTGAAGCTTTCCCCAAAACCAGTTTTCCTAATTAAAAATAATGAAGAAAGGAAAAAAAAGTGGACTAAGCAGTCCAGCACCTTTTCCTTACCACTTCCTTTATTCTTTCTTTCTCCAGGATACACACAGGATGCAGGAGGTAGAGCCGCCATATCGCCAATCTTAGGACCAAAAATACGTGCTATGAGTGGGGAGCCAGAAGCTGGAAGGAGCCTCAATCCTTCATTTCCTTGAGTAATTGCAACCTCTCTGGATTGCTTCCTTTCCAACACCTTGTCGTATAAAAAAAAGTAAAATCTTACTTCATCATTACAGCCTGGTTTCTCTTACATGCAGTGAAACACAATCCAAACTAATATGGCTACATATTTTTTTTAACAAATGCTGTGTCAAAGAACTTTAGTTTTCCAATGTTTTTACCCATGGGGTTGCCAGATAAAATACAGGATACCAGTTAAATTTGAATTTCAGATCAATAATGATAACGTTTGTAGTATAAGTACATCTCATGTAATATTTTGAATATACTTACATAATTATGCCTTGTTTATCTGAAATTCAAATGTAACTGACATCATGTATTTTAGTTTGCAAAATAAGGCAACACTAATGACATGTCATATAAAACCTGTTCCTTGCCAGGCCACTCCCACCTGCAAGAGACTCTTGGACACATTGACCACCCCAACTGCAAAAAACAAATGCAAGTTCTTTTAGTGAATTAAAAGGGGAAGAATGGGTAGATAATTACAGTCCTTGTCACAATAGATAAGTGGCATTTAGCAGGAGAATGCAACAGGGAGGAAATCCTGTGCTTTTCTCTCTGAAAGTATGCCCTACCCCCTTTTCTTTATAATACCTCTGTTTATATTTTCATTATAAAAGGACAGTAGTAGTTTTTACCATTGAACAAATTCATTTTACTCTATTTTCTGTCTATTGACTATTTCTTATTTAGTCTATCATAAAGTCATTTGTTCAAATAGTTCTGAGCATAATGTAGGTAAAAATTTTGAGCCCTATTTCTCTACAATAATCTCAAAAACATGTACCACTCCATGGCATGCTCTTTCTAAATGTAATTTTTATTGTTGCTGAATATTCCAGTGACATGATTTTCTATCAGTGATTTCACCTTTTCTCAATGCTTGATCTGTTATTCTTTTAAATATCATTGTTTTATTTTTAACCTTAAAATAATAATAGATAAACATCTTTGTTGCAATTTTCTTTTCTATGAGTTGGAATTTTGAATTATGTATAAAGAACCACTTATATGATTTGGAATCACTCTGTCAAATAGGATTATTTTTAGTCTTGATACATATTTTTATTTTTAATAGTCTCTGCTTCCAGGGTTAGCCTTTAGCAAAATTATAAAATTGGGTGACTTTAGATTGTCTTTGTTTCTGTAACCTTCTATTCTGCACATCATTTATTTTTGGTGTATCCCAAATTCCTCCCTATTTTCAAGTATCTAGTGCTTTTCTGTTCTTTTCTCCCATTTATATTCTGCTTTCAAAAATGGATCTAATTTTAATCATTTATGTCACTTTAAAATTAAGTCAATATTTCTTGGCTCCCAGAGAATATTTGGAGAGGTAATGTACCTTAGTTACAGACTTAGTTTAATTATCAGATTTGTCACTTACTTGCTATGTGACTTGAAGAAGTACTTTACGTTTCTGAGACTGGTTTTCTAATCAATAAAATGAAGATATTAACATCTTCAAGTCAGGGTTATGAGGATAAAATGAGATAATTATGTAAAGATTTCAGTGCACTGCTAGGCCAATAGTAAGCATTTAATAGATTCTAGATATTATTAGTCATAATTATTACCTTCATTTTAACTCCATTTATAATTATGGAATGAAAATGTTATTCCCCTATAAAGGAAAGTCAGGAATTCACCTTAGCATGAATATCATACAATATCTTTCTCCTATTATTTTCTTTCAAAATAGTTTTTGATGAATTTTCTTCCTCCACCATTCATTAGAGAATCCTCTGTAATGTCCTTGAAATTACGTAATGTGAATACTCATCAACTACTGTGCAAAAGGTGGCCCCCTATGTCCAGCTAAGTCCTTAAAACATTTTTACTCACAAAAATATCTACAACACTTTAAACATTTAATATTGCATTGAAGATATGTCTTTAAAAAACAACAACAAAATACAGTAAAAATATTCTCACTTTTAGATTTAATGTCAACTGAAATAAAGAAATGGTGACATTGCCAAGTCTGTCCTGAGTCATTAAATGTACTTGGTGTAAATGTCAAAAAAATAAAAGTCTTAGGATGCATGCATCCATGAATTAACCAATATAAGTAGTAAATACAGTTTTAACAGTGATGAACTAAAGAAAAAAAATTCCTAGCAATTTCTTTGGGATATTAAACATAATTTATCATGACTATTATATCCATCAACTCCCTCCATCCTTTTGGTAATTTTTTAAAAATGGAATTTCTGGCTTTATTCACGTTCTTCAAAAACAAACAGTACAAAATGTTGGCATACAGAACTTTTCAGTTTCAGCAAACATTAATATTTTCCTCAACAACCTTACAGAGTTAAAGTATGTCTCTAATCCAAGTCATCCCCATTTGAAAAGGCAGTAAGGCAAGAGTCAAAAAGCCAAGTAAAGGCTACTTGCGTGTATATTTAGAAGGCCCGGGGAAAAGAGGGTGAGCAAAGGTTGGGAAAGACAGACAAAAAAGAAAGCATTTTAGGTTGTGTCAGTATTTTCTACTCCAAATATCCAATATCTAGAGTCTTATAACTTTGTTCTAATAATTCATCTGCAAGTGACAAAGAGGGTGGCAATGTGGGAATAAAACTGTGTGCATGTTTTTATAGAAAGATTTATAACTACTGAATTGAAAATCAGTTCGTTATTTCAGTTACAAAAGTCAGAACAAAATAAAAGTCATGCTTGTTTTCAAAACCCGCGAGTCGCTTGCTGCTGTGTGAATTCTTATAAAGAGGAAAAGTTATGCATGGAATAAGAGAGATTAATATTTGGCATTTCCTTTGCTATCTCCTTTGTTTTACAATGTCAGCTATTGAACAAATTCAACAAGGGGTATTTTTTAAAAAATTTCCCTGCTGATTGAAATTTGCCAGTAGTTAGGAGCTCAGAGATGTTGCAAGTCTGAAAAATGACTGCAACCCATAATAACACTAAGCTTTACTAACATTGAATTTGCCTTCTGTCTACTCTTTCTCAAGCCATTCCTCAGATGTTGGCATTCTTCTGACACTGGTCTTAGCCCTTATTGCACATTACATTTTTTTCCTCCTTGGAAATTGTGTCTACTTCATAATGTCAGCTACCACGGAGAATGTGACCACATTTCTGAAACCTTGTTGGAATTTTCCCCAGCAGAATGAATCCATTTTCTCCTAGCAATTTGAATGTCCTAATTAGAACGCATCATACTCCGTTAAGAGTTCCAAGTACATTTTCACAGTGTTCTTTCTCTCTTGCAAAGATCTTCAAGTCTCTGCCTGGGCTTTATCTCAGTCGGTACTTGCAAGGGGCTGGCTGAGAGTGCTGGGCTTCCAGAAATCCTCAGCCAATAGGGGGTGGGAATTGGAAGATACTCCAGTGTTTTCAGCTGTCAAGGAGGCTAAATCTCAGACATGTTTAACACTATCTCCCAGATATCCTTCTTAGGATTGAGCCACGGTTGCCCAACCATGAACTTGCTTGTTCACACACTTTTTATTTGCTTTCTCCCTTCCTGTTCCTAGTTTCTCATCCTCCTACTGGTGTTTTCCTGGGAATCATCTCTCAAATACATGACTTTCTTTTAAGTCTTTTTCTCAGCATCTGCATCTTGGAGATCTCAAGTTAAGATGGTGTCAGCAATGGTCCTAGGAATAGAACCTCAGGATGGGATGCTGGAATGAGGTCACTTGCTGGGTAAATGGTAACAAGCAAGTAGTCCCAAACTTCCATGCCACCTGCCTCTAGGCTGATGTTTCTCTCTGTCCTTTAACCTATGACCCTGAGGGGGAAGCAAGAGTTTGTCACTCTGAAATACACCTTTTGGGAGGATGCTGATTATTTTAAACTGCTTATTTTCAAGAAACAAAGGACTCAAGAACAGTAGTTTCCCTCCCCTCTACCTGCATGAAGGTATTCAAATAGAATTCAAAAGCCTGCTTAAAGGAAGGGAGCATTACCTTAGCATCATAATGTAAACTAAATGTGGCAGACAGGGAAGAGGCAAGCAAAGTCTGTTTATTAGGCACCCTTCTGTGACCCATTGTTCCTGGGTGGTCAGGCAAGAATTTGTTTGCCACATGTTTGTCCTTTCTCTCCTACCTGTGAATTGCCCGCTTTCTTTTGAAATCTCCAGCCCCTGCCCCCGCTTTCCCTATTTCAGAATGGCATATTGTCTAATGTGGTCTCAGGTCCCGTATTCTTATGGAACCCCAATATGTTCATACATAATAAACGTGGTTATTCTCTCTTGTGAATCTGTCTCATGTCTATTTGATTATTAGACCAGCCAGGAGTATTTAGAAGGGCAGGAGGAAATTTATTTTTCCTCCCATGCCACCTCATAGCATATCCCCAGTGAGGATCTGATGAAGGAGGAAAAACGTGTGTCCTGGCACATGTGTGGCTCAACCTGTTGATGTAAGCCGAAATGAACTGCTGCTGCCACAACAACACTCCACTGAGGAGTGGCCTTAAACGACAGAGATAATGGTGAAGTTATTCCAGAGGTTTGGGTATACTCCTGCTCAGCAATTTGTATGGAAGGATATAAGGCCTCAACTAAGACTATACAGAGCCCTTGGCAGTGGCAAGGGGCTTGGCTAGTTGACTGAGGCTCCTAGAAGGAGCAATATGGGAAGAACAGAGATAAAGAGGGTGAGGTATAAAGGTATGTGGAAATATCTGTGAGAGTGGGTATATATAAGATCTTTGAATCTTTGATTTATGTGTCAATGTCTATCAGATATCATTCACCACTTCTAGTTCAGAAAAGGCACTGAACTATCAAGGGAATAGTGGCTGTGCAATGAACATCAGCCAGCTTCTATCCTCAGCTTCTTAATGGATTCACTATGGCACAATGACCCTTGAACGATGTAGTCAATATGGCAGAAGGAAGACTACACATGGGTACCGCTGCATGAACCTCTTTTATCCAAGCTGATCTAGCTATTGTCAACATCTAACCTGTCAATAGCAGAGAACAATGATGGACCCTCAACGTGGTGCCATGTTAAAGGAGAACAACCACTTGGTGACAAGTAGATTACATTGGACCCCTGTATTAGTTTCTAACAGCTGCTATAACAAATTACCAGAAACTTGGTGGTTTAGAGTAACAGAAATTTATTCTCTCACAGTTCTGAGGGCCAGAAGTCTGACATCATTGAGCCAATTTCAAGGTGCTGGTGGGGCTGTGCTCTTTCTGGAGGACTGAGGAGAAAATCCTTTCATTGTATCTTCCAGCTTCTGGTGGCTTCTTGTACTTCTTGGTTTGTGGCCACATCACTCCAATCTGCCTCCATGGTTACACTGCCTCCTTCTCTGTGTGTCCAATATTCCCTTTCCTCTCTCTTATAACATGCAATTGCATTTAGGGCCAACTAAGATAACTCAGAATAATTTCCCCATGTCAGGATTTTTTACCTTAATCACATCTGCAAAGACATTTCCCCATATAATTAACATTTACAGTCTTCAGGGATTAGGACTTGATATATTTGGGAGCCATTATTCAACCAACTACAACGCTTTCCACTCAAGATGAGGCAGAAATACATTCTTACTGGGGTTGACGGTATTCTTGGTATGGGGTTTGCTTTCCTGCCTGTGGTGGTACTGCTGACACTAATATATGAAGACTCACAGAATGAGGGTTGATTTGCCATTATAGAATGCTACATAACAGAGCCTCAGACCCAGGAATCATCTTCTGGTGAAATTGAGAGAGATGTTCATGGATCCATCGGATCCCCTGGATGAACCACATACCTTATCACCTGGTGTATTTTCATGTTGCTATGGCTAAAGAGGAGCTTAGGGCTGACAGCTTATAAATTTGGCACTTGTTCAACACTGTTCAAGTTTCAAGAAATGTGTGAGTCAACAGCCATTATATATGGTACTGTATTCTCCGTAGGTAGAATATACGATTTGGGAACAAAGAAAAAAAAATGGAGATTGGAGTTAACTATTCATTAGTACTCTCAGGGATCTATTGCGGGAGTTTGTGCCTCCCATTCCTACAAATCTAGTTTGGGTTGAACTAGAAATCGTAGCTCCTGGGTATAAGTGTGAAGTCTACAGGGGGACATAGTAAAGTGCCACCAAATCTAAAGTTAAAGTCACTGACTGACCATTTTGAGTTCTTCATGTCAGTAGGTCATCAGACAAAGAGAGGACTTACTATAATGTCCATGAATGACTGTCCCCAATGAACATGAGCAGGCAGGATTGTTGCTATATTATGGAAGCAGGGAGGAGTATTTCTGGAACTCAGGAGACTCATCAAGTAACTCTTGATGCTTCCTTGACTGGTGATAACCATAGATCACCTTAATCGCAGCTAGAAAAGGACAAGGTAGGTAACCAGGACCTCAGATTCCACAGGCCAAGAAATCTAGGCTAGCACAATTGCTGACCAATAAAATGAGAATCAGGAATGATTGACAGATGAGGGAAGTGGTAAGTCTTGATTCTGGTTTTAAGATCAATGGCACTAGTGTGATGCTCCTATTGAAAAAATTTAATTTCTAATATTTTTTAAGGAAATGATGACTGGCCACTACCTTGGAGAAGTAGTGCCAGGACAGAATAAATTAATGTGGGTGCAAAAGCATTTGAGTGGTGCAAAAGCATCTGAGTGGTGCAAGGGGTGGAGTATACCAGATACTCTCAGAGCCCCCATTTGTATCCCCTTGGCAAAAAGTATCTGTTTGAATGTTATGTTCCACATCAAATCTATAAGAAACATTATTCCATGGCTAAATGCACAAACAACTAGCAAACTGCTTGGTAGTATAACAGATACTCAGGGAATGTTTATTGAATTAATTAAGGCATACACAGATGCATTTTTTTTGTAGTGTGGATGCATTTTTAGACAGATGACGTGACTCTATGGTAAGCAGAATTATAAAATGGCCTTATCTCTGCTGCTTCTCCTCCTGTTACTCCTGTGATTATGTCAGGTTACTAGGCAAAAGGAATTTTGTAGATAGGATTAAGTTTATGAATAAATTGGCTTTAAGATAGGGAGATTTTCTGGGTATGCCTAATCTACTCACATTAGCCCTTTAAAAGCAGACTTTTCTCTGACTGATCGAAGTCAAGAAATTGGAGAGATTTAAAGTGTGAGGGAGGTTCTGTTTGTTGGCTTTGATATGGAGGTGGCCGCAAGACAAGGACCTGAGACTGCCCTCTGGTTGCTGAGAGCAAACTCTGGCCAATAGCCAGCAATAAATAGGGACTTTAGCCCTTACTGCGTAACTCAGTTAGTTAGAGCATTGCCCTAATAAGTCAAGGTTGTGAGTTCAATCCCTGGTCAGGGCACATACAAGAATCAAGAAATGAATACATAAATAAGTGGATCAACAATTTGATGTTTCTCTCTCTAAAATAAAAAAAATTTCTTTAAAAAGGGGAATTCAGTCCTATAACCTCAAGGAATTGTATTCTGCACAACAGGGATGATGCCAGAAGCAGATTCTTCCCCAGAGACTCCAGAAAAGAGCCCAACCCTGATTTTGGCTTTCTGAGACCCCCTGCAGAGAACTGTAACTGGACTTCTGATGTTCAGAACTGTGAAGTAACAAATTTGTGTTGTTTCAAGTCATTAAATTTGCAGAACTTAGTTATACAGCAATAAAAAACTAATATAACTTCTGAGCCTATAAGCCTAGCTCAAGCTTTAGTCTGGACTATACCACTGAGTGCCAGACTTATTAAGCACATTTTACTATCATATAAAATTCAGTATGTATAGGAGACTGTTCTGCATGGCATGGGCCCAGACAGGACCCACGCCCACAGATAGGTTCCCCTGTGGGGAATCGGGCCTGCATTGTACCTAGACTGCTATGAGACTTGCTTTTGCTAAAACTCCCTCACCCTGAATTGAGACAGCAAGTGCTTATTGTAACTTCCTAAAACCCATGCTAAAAGTTCCCAGTATGGAATGTAAACCAGTTCAACCACTTTTCCCTTTGCATTTGCAAATATCCCTCTTCTGTGATGTGATTAGTGGCCTCCTCTCCTTTGTTTTCTGTAAAAGGTAGCCACCTAAGGTGAACCTGTGCATAGTAAATGAGGACCATCATGTAATGTGCCCAGAAAAGAAATAAAGGCCGGTCAAAGCAAGGACTGAGGCTTTTTCTTCCCTTGAGAGAAAAGCCATGCTATCTCTTTTCCTCCATGGGACTCAGTAGTCCGTGTGAATTTCTTGTGCCTCATCCACAATGTGGCGGACCCCATGAGCCGGGATCCGCATCAAGGAATACCTATCATGGTCCATATGACCTACTAACTCATCCAGAGACCCAGTCTTCTGGGAATTCCTAAGTAACTTCACAGTCTTTTCGGTAAGTGAGGCTCAAAACTTCTGAACTTTCACTCAATTCCAAGTGGCTTTTTAATTTACTGTAGTGTTGTCAAACTCCAGTCTTCCATCACCTGTAACATTTTTGCCATATACTCAAATTTACCACGTTGTCATTTCCTTAATATTTTTCCTTAAATCCACTCACTCCTTTGCTTAAATAAGGAGATTGTAAAAGTGAAGAATATATGACTACCATAAATGATGAACTAATACCATTGACCATAAATAGGGCGTAACTGTAAAAATAAATACAAAGAAAGTAAAATTTGAAATTTCAGCTAGATTTCTGCTGGCTGCCGAAGGCTCCGAACATAAGGCCTGCTTACTCTTTTGTTTAAAAAAAGGAGATTAGCAAATGTTAGAGAGGTGTTAAGTCAAAATAGCTCAAATAGCTCCTGTCGAGAACTTCTTCTTGACATAATTAGAGGGATTGAAAGGGATTTAAAATGAAAATAGCATTTTTCCTATGTGGTTGTTGTGTTCTTTAAAGGCTTTTCTACTGCAACTTAAATTATCTTAAATACCACCCCGAATCATCTTGGATACCTTGCGGCGAGAGTCCCACACTTTGCAAAACATTTTTCTAGTGATTTAAAAACTAGCTTTCCATCCAAGAGAACAGTGTACCCTTGGACATGTAGTAAGTAAATGTTTACAACAAGTCACTATTGCCGCCATCATTAATACCATCATCATCACCATCGTCATCATCTCCTCTCTCCCCCCTATTCTCTATGTCAAATTCAATGCTACCCTCACTAGAACATGTCAGTCGTTTCTCAAGATTATTGTTTCTCTTCATTTACCTTCCAAATCTTCCTTTGGGTGATCATTTATTCTCTCTTAATTGATACTACTGACTAATAACCCTCCACATTACTACTAGCTCATATTTGATCCCTGAATAACATAAGATCCAAGTGTTTTATTGGGAATGTCACGATCTGTTTAGTAAGGTAGATTCTTTTGCATCACCGCCAGTCACTTCCAAGGATGTCAGCTTGGGTTGACTCTCCCTTTGGCAATTTATCATCACGCTTAAATTTTCTTATTTATTTTTTGGTGGTTTTATTTAAAGTCAATCTCACTCAACCAGAATGTGAGGTCAGGGAGTGTGAGTGTGGGTTGTCTTGGTGGTCAATTTATCTGCCGGGTCTAGAACAGCACCTATCACATACTAGGTTCTTAATGACCTTGGACGAGTTACCAGATTTAACCTCTTTAACCTTGGTTTCATAATCTTCAAAATGGAAATAGTAATGCCCACCTCACAAGGTGGTTGTGAGGACTGAATGATATAACCTATGTAAAGGTAATGGCGCATCAACAGAAGCTATTGTTAATGTATCTTGTTATTGTTAGAATAAGGTCAATCTTAGACTAGTATTCCGACTTCTGGATTTATATCATCAAAGTTTCTTTGTATTTCCCAACTGCTTTCTTCACATTAACCTATTGCTCCAGCTCTTGCTGCAATATTTATTTATTGAGTGTTTGTCTTAAGGTCGGTTTTGGGTATACAAAAGAAACAGATCTAATTCCTGCCCTCATAAAGATGTAAGACAGACTTATAAAGGGAAAAAAAATCATGTGATAATAACCATAATGAAATAATGCACAACATTCAGTGCACACATTAGAGAAATAGTGTCCTGGGCTGCCTGGCTAGCAATGGGCAGGGGATGGAGGAAGCAGGAGAGAAACAAAATGTATAAACCACTGCGCATCATTCCTGCTACGCTCTTTCCACCGCCCTGTAACTTGGGCTTTTCCTGCCCCACTGGGATGCTTTTGCACCCTACTTAAATGTCACTTTTTACATGCAATTTCCCAGAATCTCCTTATCAGAATTTACGTTGACCTTTCCATGACCCCTCTACTCTTTAGCTCACACCTCTTTGATGTACTTCTCCCAGGTTCTATTTAATTTCACATTTTTTCTGTCCATTTAATGAGATTGCAAGCTGCCAAAGCATGGTGAGTGCTTTCTGTTTGTTTGTCTCTACAGACTGCATGGTTATACTGGGAATAGCTTCGCTAAAACTAGACTTTCTACCTTTTCTTGGGGTCTACAGGTCCCCAGTCCATCCCTTTGTTTTACTGCAAGTATTGGTGTTTTTGCCTCAAAGCAGGTATATTCTCACAGAATATTAATTTCATGAAAGTAGCCACAGGTAACTTTTTAAAATAATGTGTTAAAAAGAAGATTTAAAACACAGAACAAGCCAATAGACACAACCCAGTGCGAAATCTGAACTGGCACTTGAGTTTAAATGAGACTGAATATGAGATGAAGGAGAAATGTGAGAAAAAGTAGAAATGAGTGAAAAATGGTTGTGGTAAAATTACCAGCTGTTATTTATAGTATGTGCCAAGTATAAATATGTCCTTGCAAAGCTTGAAGAGATGAGTCGTCAGTTATTTCAAGACAAATGTCTGGCTTGTTTTATATTATTTAACACTATTTTATGGAGACGGTACTAAACATTCCATGTATAGAGGGATAGATGTATGGAAGGACATCATGATATCACCAGCGGGCCTCCCCTAAAGAGCCTAAACTTGTAGACAGCAAACCTTTTAGGTTTCTCACAACCATGTAATTTTTCTCAAATAATCTGGAAATAAATGTATCTGAGTTTATAGGAATCATAGCCCTCATAGCTCAATACCAGGTTAGCAGGCTAATTGCAGAGAGCTGCTGGTAAGTAGCTTTTCAAAGTTCAGGTCCGAGCAAAGGGCTTTCTGCTCTGAATATACAGATTGCCGCCACCGTATGTACCAGGGTGGGCAAGATAAGTTTACATTTGTAAGTATGTGAAACAGAGTTTATTTTTGTATTATTATAATCATAACCTGCATGTCTTTTTCCATACAATTATAGACCACTTTTGCCCACCCCTGTATTTTGTATGTTTCCCCCCGTATTGTTTTGTGGTTGGTATTTCCTTTGTCCCTAATGGTGATCACACAAATTTATTTAATGTGGGAGTCACAGGAGGCACGAACTCCCAATAAACCGATAATGACTTTCCGCTCTCCTTATGCATTCAACAATATCTATTATGTGTAAGGTATTGTGCTGGGGGCTGGGATAATCAAGAAGGAATGCAACAAAATCTCTCCCTTTAAGAAGCTGATAGAAAAGTCGAGAAGCTAATATAATATAGAAAACGGAAAAAAGGAAAAGCAGAGAGGTAGTCAATACCTCACAACGTGATGTGATAATCAAGAAGTGGGTATTCTCAGTGTCTTCTAAGGATCATATGGCAGGAAGTGCTTTCTTCGGTGCATGGCAGTCGGGGACAATTTCACTAAGGAGATAGCAGGCTTGAGTCTTAAATCATAAATACAGGGCTTCACTTGGAAGAATGAGGGAAGGGTAGTCTTCCAAACAGGAAAGGTCACAAAATTAAATTTCTTACGTGTCAGATAAAGTGTTAGGCCAGAGGTGTAGAGACAGAAATGATACAATTTTTAACTTCTAGGTATGCCCAGCTTTGGTAACGTTAGAGATAAGAACGAATATTGTAAACAAATCACCAGCAAGATGGTAATAATAGCATAGCTATCTTGGCTGAGCCTAGCAAGAAATCTGAAGAAGGAGTGGACCAGGGGGTCCCCAAGATAGGATGGAGGCTCGGAAGAGAAAGTTTGCAGGCAATATTTTGGAGCAGGGAAGGGGTGAGGCCAGGATCATCTACAGAGTTATCATTTTGTTTTGATTTCCCCAGAAGCCAAACCTGAGATAAGGATTTGATTGCAAGTATGTAGTGTATCTATTAGGTGTCCTGAGGAAACACCTGAAGAGGAAGATGAGACATGGGGAGAGAAGTCAGCTGATAAAAGGTATGTTGTCAAGTTAGTAAGTACCACTGTGAGTTGCTGCTGGGTACTAACTGTGCTGGACAATTGTGCGAGCCAGTGTGCAGTGGGCACAGGAGTTAGCCCAAACCCAGGAGCAAGGGGTGCTGAATCCATCCAAGGGGTAAGAGAACTGGGATATTTATATACTAACCCTTATCAGTTATGGGTTGAGGACTGGAGGATGCATGATAATTCTCTAAGTGCTTGTAGCCTACTGTTGTGGAGGACAGAGTGGCCTCTACTAGCTAAAACAAGCACTTAGGCAAGGAGATGCACATACGGTCACTTGGAAGTCAGGCCTGGGCACCCCAGTGGGAAGGCCTGAGGGAATACAGGCAGATGGGCAACAGCATCTGCTACATCTCAAATCAGCATTTCTTGTGGTCAGGGTGGGGTCACAAATCCTCATCTCTATTTGCAGACCATTGCCTTCATCATACAAGACTCAACTTGATTGTCTCATGTAGATTTTATTAATAATAAGGGCCATTAGTGATCAACCAAATCACTCATTTTCACAGAAACTAGGATCCCAGAAAGGTTAAACAGCTAATTAATGGTTTAGTAAGCCTTAAAATTCAATCTCCTCATTCATAGCCCTAGTATTACTTTAGCCACATCCCCAACCTTCTGAAGGAATCTAGCACAGATTTGTTGACAGATTAACCGATAACAGTGTTGGAAATGATTGAAAAAGATAATCAGACTCACCAAGTTTCATATCTATTGTGTAGCATCCCCTGACTAGTAGAAAAGGATTTCTTGAACCAACTTTAAGTTCTGTTTAAAAGTATGTAGATAACTGAATCTCACTTGATGCAATAAACATTCATTGGATTTCAGTAAGAACAAATCTTAAAATGCACCAAGCAAGTATATTATTTAAGGAAGCCAGTGGTGAAATCATTTTCTGGAATTTTTAATAGTTATCTAATTTATGTATGGTAAGGGGATTTTTGTTATTATTCTTGTGGGCTTGGTAATTTTTAAATTTGTTTATGGATATTAGTCTTTCTTACAGCAAAGCCCAGCTACTTTTAAAATACAATAACATTGATACATTACAGTTACAAACTTTACATTGATTATTAAGCCTAAAGAGCAAGATAAAAATACATTTTATGTCTTATAAGGGAAATAATTGTGTTAACCTTGTATTTTATTCTTATATTCATTGTGAACTGTTACTAAATATTAAATTGCATTGGTTTAGTTGTTTATGATTACCCTGACCACTAGCAATTCTATAACTGTCTTTAAATTCTCTCTTTCTGGAGAAGAAATCATGACTTTTAAGTGGGATTGTCATTACTGAAAATATGGTAAAGGGAAAGACTTAGGAACTATTAGAGTTGTTTCATTTTTCTGTTATTTTCACAAATCTGTAAGGAGTCTGAGATTTTAGAAGGTATGAATCATAAGGCTGTCTATGGTTAGTGCCTGTCAGTAATTTACATATCAGAGTTGAATACATCAATAAAGTCTCACACCTCTTTATCTTGACGTGATCAGCCACATGGGAGGAGAATTTTAATTGAGGAAGTGGGTGATTTTAGAATAAGAACATGTTAGAACTCGGGGAAGACCTGGATAGAATGTTAAATGGAGTTGGTAAATTGCAATTACAGTAGCAGCAAGATAATGTGTCCCTAAAAGAGGAAGGATGGTGACATTAATAATAGGAAGAGCTCTATTTGTTTAATGCCGATACTGTGACTGATATATTTCTAAGCACTTTATAGGAATTAACTCATTTAAACCCCCTAATGAACTATGAGGTGGGTACTGTTAGAATCACCATTTTACAAGATGAGGAAGCTGAATATTCTGATCTGACCAAAGTCCATTTGTTCATACTCAACTTTAAATTATTTAAGGTAAATATTTGTGGCTTCCATTAGTTGGGAGGTGGTGAAGGCGACAGACTATTTCCTCACCATCTCACTACTGGAAACTTTACTATAAAGGGAAGTTTGATACTTATACACCAATGTAGATTGCAGCGTATTCACAATAGCTAAAAGGTAGAAACAACCCAGGTATTAACAGATACATGAATAAACAAAATGTGGTATGTAATACAATGGAATATTAGCCATGAAGTGGGATGAAATTCCAATGCATGTTACAACATGGATAAACCTTGAAAAGCATATGCTAAATAAAATAAGCCAGATAAAGAAGAACAATATTGTATGACTTCACTTATATGAAGTACCTAGAATAGGTAAATTCACAAAGGCAGAAAGTAGAAGTTACCAGGGAGTGGGGGAAGGGAGATGATGAGTTATTATTTAATGAGTACAAAGTTTCTGTTTGGGATGATGAAAAAGTTCTGGAAATAGTGGTGATAGTTACACAATATTGTGAATGTAATTAAGGCTGCTGAATTGCATAATTAAAAATGAAAAGATTTATGATAAATGATAACATTTTTTTAAAAAGAGAGCTGAAAGATGAATTGGTGAATTCCAAAGACATCAAACATTTGTAAACAGATATTTTTTAGTCAGCAGGCATAAAAATAGTTCAGACAACTTGTCCTGTAAATCTCAGTTCAGTCTCAGGCCTCAGACCTTTTGGGCGCCTCTGCCATATCTTACATGTAAACTTCATAGGAGGAAGTTATAACAACCTACAGGGAGGATTCCAATAAATTTATGGTCGGCATCATGTTTATAGAATGCTATAAATTATGGGTTGGATAGAGGACAATCTCAGAATCAAGCTTTAGGAACATCCCCAAACCCAAGAGCCCATTTGATTGGTTTATCCCAGTGATACAAGGACAGGGAGGGTCTCTAAGATAGTTTAACTCATCCACATATCCTGGATATTAAATTACATTCTATGTCAGGCAGATTTCTGGCCAAAAAACCAAAAAACAAAACAAAAAACCAGATGTCATAGTCAAATTTGGTGTTGGGAAAAGTTTAACAAAATGACTATTCTTCATATCAAAACTTCATAGGATGTATGCATCTCTCGATATATTTTTTTCAATGTCTATACACAAAACATTTTGTAGCCATAAATATTTACCTTCATATAACATTAAAAATGCATGGTCTCTCCTGATCGGTGTGGCTCAATTGGTTGACCATCGTGCCACAATACAACAGGTTGCTGGTTTGATTTCCAGTGAGGGCACATGTCTGGGATGAGGGCCTAGTATTCAGTTGGGGTACTTGCAACAGGCAATCAATGTTTCTCTTGTACATCAATTTTCCTCTCTTTCTCTTCCCCTTCCCTTCCCCTCTCTCTAAAACAAAATAAACAAAACCTTTAAAAAAAGCATAATTTGGAGGAAAAGTTTCAAGTTATATCCCAAATATAATTTCTAGAATTTCATTATCTCACATAGATGTTGAAATGCACCCAGAATGTCAACAAATGGGATGCGTGTGATTTGAGGCTTAAACAGGTTTTGCGTGTTGACCAGCCAACCAATTTTTTCGTCCAACTGAATACATATGAAATTTGAAATACACCTGTTTGTGCATAAGGCATTACTTTGATCCCAATATTTTGCCTCTTTTTCAGCAGTTCAAGACTTAAAGGAAGCTTTGTTAGCAAAGATAACTGGCGTTTCTTTTTTCTGAATGGTTTTCCTCTTCTGTTTTGGAAAGAGTTAGGGGAGGGGGGGATGTTATTCCAGCTTGCTTCCTCTAGAATCTCCTACCTAACTCTGATCATTCCTCTGTAGAATCTCCTCTAGGCACTGATGCTGCCAGCTTCTACTTTATAAAGATGTATTTCTCTGACATTTGGCTTTGTAAGTGTTGTTTAGTACTTTTCTTACGTGAATGTGTTCCGCTTCCCCAATGAGGCTGTTGGATCCTGGAGGGAGTGTGTCTCCTCTTTTGCATTCACATACAGTTCTGCAGGCGATCGCTTCTAAGGAGGCACACCATGTGTAGACGCCTTCATTTTAGCCTGAGAAAGAATGGAGCTATGAAATTTCCAAGAATGGTTTGCAAGTGCTCCCCAGCATTGTATCTAAGATCCTGAGCTTTCCACTGAGCAGAGTTAGAGGAAAAGATTTGTTCAGTTTGTCCTTGATCATTAGTTTAGTTGGTTGTAGGACAGCTCATGGGCATGATGATTGCCTTAGGAGATCAGCACAGGGAAGACAAGGCCAAGACCATTCTGTACAATACTTGGGGCCAAATACAAAGTAGGAACCAAAGATAAAGTTATGGTGTTCAAATATCTCTTCTTCTGTGAACATTTTTATTTCTTGTGTGACTGGGGAAAAAAGGAAGGATGGAGAAGTGGATAGAGTGCTATAGGTGTCAGAACACAATGACCTGTGGGACAAATCTGGCTCACCACCTGTTTTTATAAATAAACTTTTTAGCCCTGGCTGGTGTGGCTCAGTGGATTGAGCACTGGCCTGTAAAACGATAGGTCGCTGGTTCAATTCCCAGTCAGGGAACATGCCTGGGTTGCGGTCCAGGTCCCCAGTAGGGAGTGTGCGAGAGGCAACCACACACTGATGGTTTTTCTCCCTCTCTTTTTCCCTCCCTTCCCTTGTCTAAAAGTAAATAAATAAAATCTTCGAAACAAACAAACAAACAAGAAACTGACTCCTGCACTACTAGTTTTTTCATAAAACTCCTGAATTTTGAGTATTGCTTTAAGATATAAATAAATAGCCCTGGCTGGTGTAGCTCAGTGGATTGAGCGCGGGCTGCGAACCAGGCATTGCAGGTTTGATTCCCAGTCAGGGTACATGCCTAGGTTGCAGGCTGTGGCCCCCAGCAACCACACATTGATGTTTCTCTCTCTCTCTCCATCCCTCCCTTCCCTCTCCAAAAATAAATAAATAAAATCTTTAAAAAAAAGATTAAAAAAAAGATATAAATAAATACATAAATAAATATTAAAATGGCTGCTTTCTATTATGCTAGAAGTCAGAAAATCAATGCTTTTGAGTTCATGAGTCCTTTTGAGGCACATGCTTGTCCCAGGATAAATGTCCCCTTTCCTGTTAGAATTTGATGAATCTACCACTATGAACTTGACTAACTTTGGCAAAATATTTTTTTATTTAAGAAAATGTTTAAATATATTTTATTGATTATGTTATTACAATTGTCCCAACTTTTCCCCTTTTGTTCCCCTCTGCCCAGTACCCCCATTTCCTCCAGCAATCTCCCCCTTATTTCATGTCCATGGGTCATGCATATAAGTTCTTTGCATTCTCCATTTCCTGTGTTGTTCTTAACATCCCCCCTGTCTATTCTGTACCTACCAATTTGTAATTTTTAATCCCTGCACCTTTTGCCCCATTCTCCCCTTTATGCATCCCAACTGATAACCCTCCAAATGATCTTCATATCTATGATTCTGTTTCTGTTCTGCTTATTTGCACTGTTTGTTTTTAGGTTCAATTGTTGATAGTTGGGAATTTATTGCCATTTTAATATTAATAGTTTTGATCTTCTTCTTAAATAACTCCCTTTAACATTTCATATAATGACTTGGTGATGATGAACTCCTTTAACTTGACCTTATGTGGGAAGCACTTTATCTTCCCTTCCATTCTAAATGATAGCTTTGCTGGATAGCGTAATCTAGGTTGTGGGTCTTTGCTTTTCACCATTTTGAATACTTCTTGCTAGTCCCTTCTAGCCAGCAAAGTTTCTTTTGAGAAATCAGCTGAGAGTCTTATGGGAAAGGACCAGCAAGTCTCTTTGCAGGTGACTATCTGCTTTTCTCTTGCTGCTTTTAAGATTTTCTTTTTATCTTTAACCTTGACATTTTAATATGATGTGTCTTGATACGGTCCTCTTTGCGACCAACTTGTTTGGGACTTTCTATGCTTCCTGGGCTTGTATGTCTATTTACTTTACCAAACTCAGGACATTTTCTTTCATTATTTTTTCAAATAAGTGTTCAATTTTTTGCTCTTTCTCTTCTCCTTCTAGCACCCCATGATTTGAATGTTGGTACATGTTTTGGGGGATTCTTTTTTTCTTCTTGTTCTTCTGATTGAATGTTTTTGTCTTCCTTATGTTCCAAATCATTGATTTGATTCTTGGCTTCATCCCTTCCACTGTTGGTTCCCTGTAAATTTTTCTTTATTCACTTCATGTAACCTTTATTTCTGCCTGGGTCTTTTTTATGCTGTTGAAGTACTCAATGAGTTCTTTGAGCATCCTGATACCAGTGTTTTGAACTCTGCATCTGATGGATTGCTTATCTCCATTTTGTTTAGTTCTTTTCCTGGAGTTTTGTTCTTTCATTTGGGCCATATTTCTTCACCTTCTTATCTCGGCAGCCTCCCTGTGTTTGTTTTTCTGTATTAGGTAGAGTTGTTTTGACTCCCTGTCTTAGTAGTGTGGCCTAATGTAGAAGAGTGCACCTACAAGTTGTATCGGGCAGAGCCTTAGGTAATTGCCATGATGGGGTAACCCATGTATACCAGATTCATAGAGTCTCAGATATAGTGCTGCCGCTCTATGGCTCTAGTTGGGGAGAGCTCAGAAAAGGGACGAGAGCTGCTGCCTGGCCTCTGGAGTTTTGTCCAGGAGGAAGATATCCCCTGGCACTTTCCCTGATGCCAGACACTTCAATTTCTCCCCATATGCCACTGGTGCCCTTCCAACTGCTGCCCTGGTGTTAGGTCCTAGAGAGAGTGAGTCTGTGTAAGTCCTAAGTCCATTGTAGGCCCTTTAAGAGGAGATGCCTGAGAATCCCAGTATGTTCTGCTGACTCAACCCCCACTGATTTTTATACCCAGAAGTTAGGGGGCTTATCTTCCTGACACTGGAACCCTGGGCTAGGTATTCCGGTGTAGGCCGAGATCCCTCGCTCCCAAGGTATCCCTTCTGATTTTTATCCAACACATGTGGGTGTGGGACTGCTAGTTCCACATTTCTGCATCTCCTCCATGTCTCCGCCTCTCCTACCAATCTGGATGAATGTGACTTCTTTAATTCCTTGGTTGTCGGACTTCCACACAGCATGATATTCTTACAATTCTGGGTGATAGCTGTTTTGTAGTTCAGTTGTAGTTTTTGCTGCAGTTGTGTGAGGAGGCAAGCCATGTTTACCTATGCCTCCATCTTGATAAGAAGTCCGTTGGAAAAACATTTAAAATACAAATAAACTTGAGGGAAGGTGTCCATAATCCATTACCAGTCCCTGGTTTCGTGTGTGTGTGTGTGTGTGTGTGTGTGTGTGTGAGAGAGAGAGAGAGAGAGAGAGAGAGTTAATCTCCTACTTTTCTTTCCTACAAGATAGGAAGATAGAATAATAGAGCAAACAATAGAATAGTTGAAAGTTGAGCTGGAAATATGGAGGAAACACTAAAGAGGTATGAAACAGAGGTTACTTATGTTATCTCATTGGACCTCACAACCATCCTATGATCTTGCTAAGATATAATTAGCACACTTTTAGTCTTACAAAAGTGAATTGCCCAGGGTTAAGCAGTTAATAAATAGCAACAGTGGTCTTCTAATTCTCACTCTAAATTCTGAGGGTTTTTTCCTATTATACTCCATTGCCTCTTCAACATCTTTGCCATTTCCCCTGAGAATACCATGCTAAGAGTATAATTTCCTCTCTCCTAGACTATAACTTTTCCTTCTGGGACTTAAATCTTTCCCATAAGAATTGTTGCTATAACTTGGTCCCACCTAAAATCTCCAAATTAAAATCAAATACCCAAAATTTAAAGATTTTTCTCAAATTCAGTCTAGCTATCTATTGGTCAACCCAATACTACTAAACTGATAGCCAGTAATCATTAGTCTGTTTTATCAAAAGTGATGTAGGGCATTGCTTCATGTTAAATTACAGGTGGTACAAACTGTGAATTACAATTAGGCAAACCATCTTTTTTATGTAACTAAGTCTCACAATTAAGAATGTATAATAATTAGTTTCAAATTGGGGTAAATCATCAAAGAATGTTAGATATCCTGGGAGTTATTTACATGGGAACAGATGCCTATGGAAGCTAAATGGAGTGTGGAAATTTCACAGCAGGCTGTAGTAGAAGAGATGAATTAATAAAATGAACACATCTCGAGTTATGTCTAGAATGAAATAGAATTTTTATGTATTTTCAGAGATTCCTATTTTTGGTAGTAGAAGAAAGGAGAGAGTTCAAAATAGTTATTTTGATAAGTATGGTCATAAAGAATACCAATACACACAAATATATCTAACTTTTGTAGCAAAGAAGTCAATGTATATATATAAAACAGAAATCAGTAACACTAATTTTAAAATATCTAAAATGATGCTGTGTGTACATTACTGATAAGCTACTATTAAAATTAAAGGCTGTTCCATAGCATACTGGGCCCTCAATTTCAGGTAGGATGTCATGCATACACTCAGACAGATGCTTACCATGATGGTGACAAACCTCAGAGTCTATCAGGGACTTCTCTGAGTTATATCAACATCATTGAAATCTCATTTCAAGCCCATTCTCTGCTTTATTTTTAGAGAACTGAGGTCAGTTAGAAAAAAACCACCATCTTACACCCTCAGTTCAGATTTGCTATACAGTCTCTAGCTTACTTTCAATTACCGTGGCATAGAAAATGATATTGAATCCTACACTGTTGGTCAATTTAAAATGCCCAAATTAAACTTCCTTACTTGAGGTGTGGCTAATTAGCATTGGGACAGTCTAAACTGGCAGGGGTGTCCAACCCGCAGCCCGAGGGCCCCATGAGGTTAAGGATGGCTATGAATGCTGCCGCACACAAAATCATAAATTTACTTAAAGCTTTTTTTTTTTGCTCATCAGTTTTTGTAGGTGTTTGTGTATTTAATGTGTGGCCCAGAGATGCTGAAAGCTTGGATACCCCTGCCTGCTTTCCCATTTTGGCTTCAGGTGTCTTAATTCAGAGCAACACAGGAAGGTTTAATAATTTACATATTAGCTATGGAAATTATTTTTCTTTGGTGAAATGAATAATATTTTGATATATAGACAATGGTTAGAAAGAATGAACCTCTCACCTTGCATTGAGCAGGTAAAATCCTCTGAGTGGCCATCGCTACCTAGAGTTCCATTTAGCCAACTGTGCTGTGTTTAACAAACATTCGGTGGTGTTATGCCCAAAGGTAGCTGAACATGGTCACTAAAATGTACAGGTTGGCCAAAAAGTTCATTTGTTTTTTTCTGTATGATGGCTCTAGTAGTGCTTACTTGTCTTTAACATCATTTGAAACAATTGTGTTAGATTGTATTGTGACAGCTGTCATATCAACATGCATTTTGAAAATAACTTATCGAAATTGGTGAATTTTTGTGTAGCCATTTTGATATTGAAGATGGAAGAAACTAAGCAACATTTTCAGCACACTATACGTTCTTATTTCAAGAAAGGTAAAAACGCAACTGAAACGCAAGAAGAGATTTGTGCAGTGCATGGGAGAAGGTGTTATGACTGATCCGATGTGTGATGCTCCACGGCTGGGTAGACTAGTTGAAGTTGATAGCGATCAAATTGAGACATTCATTGAGAACAACCAGTGTTCTACCACACAGGAGAGAGCCAACATACTCAGAACATCCAAATCAATAAAGTTACTGGTGAAAATGAAAAATGTATCTTTTATTTTATGAAAAAAAACCCATATGGACTTTTTGGTCAGGCCAATAGTTCATGTGCCTCAAGTGAATCTTTCATGCAGGCTTCTTGTCATAGAGACAAAAAAGGCAGATGGGTAGAAGTTCATGAATTTACAAGGAGAGGCTATGTTTGTTATCTGCATGTTGGACAGAATCTGGTTGGAAATTTTAATTGTAATATGTGCGCTGGAAGCGAAGTGCATAGGAGGAAAGCTTATGTCTAAGAAGTATTGACATCAACCTTGCTCCTTTGCATAAGCTTTCCATTTTTAACAGAGTTTGGATTTCACACAGGATCCAGACATCGATAGAACATCACCAAAAAATACATATAATAAGAATTTAAAAGAAAATAACATGAAATCAATTATTTAAAAAATGTGGTAGTATATGGAGGCTACTTACTCATCAGTAGCAAAATACCCAATAATTAAAAAACCCAGTAAATTGGCTTGAGTATTTTCCAGCAAGACCATGATTAATTCTAATGTCTCATATTTTTATACCTTCTTAACTGGTATCCTCACTCTCGCTTCTCTGCATTTTAATCTAAAATAGTCTCATTAAAAATGATCCCTGAATGCTAACTTGTTTTCCTCAGACTCTAGGTCCTCATTAATTATAGTGATCCTATTAATTTCCTAAGTCTGCTGTGACAATGTACCACAAACTGGGTGACTTAAAACAACATATTCTGTCATAGCTCTGGAGGCTGGAAGTTCAAAATCAAGATGTCGACAGGGCTATGCTCCCTGTGAAACCTGTAAGGTTGCTTCTTCTAACTTCTGGTGTTTGCTAGCACTCCTTGGCACTCCTTGGCACTCCTTGGCACTCCTTGGTTTATAGATGCATCACCTCAATTGCTGCTTTTGTCACAGGATAGCCATCATCTTTCTGTGTCTATGCATCCCTGCCTTCACATGGTGTTCTCTCTATGTGTGTCTATGTCTAAATTTTCCTTTTCTCCCCCCACCCTTTTTTAAAAGATTTTATTTGTTTATTTTTAGAGAGAGGGGAAGGGAGGGAGAAAGAGGGAGAGAGGCATCAATGTGTGGTTGCCTCTTGCACACCCCCAACTAGGGACCCTGGCCCCCAACCCAGGTGTGTGCCCTGACTGGGAATCAAATTGGCAACACTTTGGTTCACAGGTCAGTGCTCAATCCACTGAGCCACACCAGTCAAGGCATAAAATTAACTTACTTTTCATAAGCTCCTTCTCTACTGAATTTCCCTGCTTCCACTTCCCTCTACCTTCAGGTATCCACTGTTGTGAATTTGGTATTTATCATACTCTTATTTTAAATTCAATAGGTTAAATATAGATTAGTTTCAATTATGTTTGTACTTTGAAAAAGGATATTATGCTATTTGAGGTTGTGAGTACCGGAATACTTGAACAAATTGTGAGCCACCGTTGTTAACTATCTACCATAGGTGGGCCATATACTATAGAACATGAATCATCTCTTTGTGTAGTGTATCCATGCTGTGGACGTGGCATCACCTCACTTCACCTCCTCATATAGACATTGTATCATCTCACATTATCACAAGAAGGGTGAATATAGGACAGTAAGACATTTTGAGAGACAGAGAGGCCATATTCACATAAACATTTATTACAGTAGATTGCTATAATTGTTCTATTTTTTATTATTTCCATCTCTTACTGTATCTAATTTATAAATTATACTTTATCACAGGTGTGTATGTGTAGGAAAAAAACATAGTACATATAGGGTTTAATACAGTCCAGAGTTTCAGGCACGCACTGGGATGTTGGAACGTGTCACACACACATAAGGGGGCACTCTCCTCAGCTCTTTGTGTATAACTTGCTAAAGGCACTTTATTTCACTTTTTAAAATAAATGCATCTTAGGTTTTGTAGTTTCTTTTGCACTTAGGTGATTTTTAACAGTTCAACTCACAAAATTTGGCACTGACTAGTTTCTTGGTAAATTGCTTTTTCCTCATGGAATTCATACTGGATGGTTCAATATATGCAATCAGAAATACTGATAAAGTTTTTATACTATAAGTGTGTTCATGAAGATATAGAAGACATATGAATGTGTTCAATTAAAAATATAAAGTTACCATGTATAAGAGAATTGGTAGCAACAAAAAAAGGTAATTTTTTTCCATGAATTCTACTGATAGAGCACAAAACACATCACAACCCACGTCCCCCATGAACTGTTTTACCCCCTTTACTCATTAAAATTGTTATGTTGTGCACAACTTAAACTATTTTCAACTGGAGGTTCACTGGAGATTTAATTTAATTTTTAATTTTTTTGTTTTTTAAAAAATATTTGCCCTGGCTAGTGTAGCTCAATGGATTGAGCAGGGGCTCCAAACCAAAGGGTCACTGGTTTGATTCCCAGTCAGGGTGCATGCCTGGGTTGGGGGCCAGGTCCCCAATGGGGGCCACGTGAGAGGCAACCACACATTGATGTTTCTCTCCCCCTCTTTCTCCCTCTCTTCCACTCTCTCTGAAATAAATAAATAGAATCTTTAATATATATATATATATATATTTATTTAAAGATTTAATTTATTTAGTCTTAGAGGGGAAGGGAAAGAGAAAGACAGGACTGGGGGTTTAATTTTAAAACTATTTAAAAAATACTTTGAATAAAATATACTACTAATTTATATGATAAAAGCATTTTAATGTAAAGGTACATTCTTAATCACAAGAAAGTACTTAAAAAAATAACTGCCATAAGAATTACATTGTGCCATAAGCATAATTCTAGGTTTAGTTAAATTTTTTAAACTGCCCAATAAACTCATAATTCTTGAATGTACAATCAAATTGGTTCTGTGGGTAAGAGTTGGCGAATGAGTGAGTATGCGAATGAATATTCACAGTACGTGATTGTCAAGAAAGTCAAACTGAGAAAGAATGGGAATATAATAAAGAGAAAAGCTAGTGAAAGGGAAAGGGTAAGACTGAAGCCAACAGGGAAGGCAATAATATGAGAAGGTGTGGTGTTGGCTGGCTGCGTCACTGAGAAAGAAGGGGAATGGAGTATTACCAAATTATGATGCAAACACTTCCTTTCACTGATATCATGCTTTGCCATTCTCACAATACCTCTTGAAGATAATCAGCACAGCTGTAGTTGTCTCATTTTATAGATAAGGCAACTGAGATCATACACAAGTCATATGATCAATAGTGCTGGAGTCATGACAAAAAGTGGGAGCAATAGAATCCTAGATTAGTTCTCTGGGATGAGTTTTTTTCCCCATATATATATATCAGTATGAACTATCTTGTCCAACATTATACAAAAGTGTGCAGTGAAACCCAAAAGTGAGATCTGTTAGTCTGAACACATGTGAAGAGAAAAAGCAGTATCTGTACCATCTTGTAAAATTTTAGAATAAGCAAAAGATATTTGGCATAAGCGTACAGCATTTTCAAGACCTCATTTTACAACTGATTTGGTTCAGAATAAGTATCCCCAGAAAGTGCCACTTGGGTTTGCAAACTATTTTGATCTGAAGACAAAGCCCAAAAGACTCAGGCAGGACTCTTTACCTTCCCCTTCAGTGCCTAAAAGAATCTGGATAGAGGGCCTATACCAGGAAGAGGGCTATTACCAAAGGTAAGTGCTTTTTACATCAGAAAGACTTCTTTGTACGGAATGGCAAACATTTGTTTACCAAACATTTGCTATTCTCCTCTCCCTGTGAATGTTCTTTCTCTTCTTTGAAGTCCCAGGCCCCTTACCCCCTTTTCCTTAGCTCCCCATTGTATGTATATAAGCCTCAATTGCCTGTGTGGGAGCCTCATATCTTTGGGGTTCTCTCCACCCCAAACAAGACAGAATTGAGACCTATATGACCCTATTAACCAATGCCACCTCAATAAATTTTTTTTTAAGACAAGGAGGATTTTTTTTTTTAGATTTATTTATTTATTTATTTATTTATTTATTTATTTATTTATTTATTTATAGAGAGGGAAGGGAGGGAGAAAGAGAGGGAGAGAGAAACATCAATGTGCGGTTGCTGGGGGCCATGGCCTGCAACCCAGGCATGTGCCCTGACTGGGAATTGAACCTGCGATGCTTTGGTTCGCAGCCCACGCTCAATCCACTGAACTACGCCAGCCAGGGCCCATCTCAATAAATTTAATAAAATATTTAAAATTTGTTTTTTCCTGTTAATCTGTCTTATGTCCATTTAATTAATTGGCCAACCAAAGAACCCGGAAGGAAAGAAGGAAAAAGTTTTTCTCTCCTACACTACAATGAGGCAAATTGCTCAACTTGACAAGTTCTGGGGAGCAATAGAATTTGTTTTATGTCCCAAGGTAGAGCTTGTAGATTTTACTTGTAAGAGTGTTTATGCAACAAAAGGTTGTAGATGCCTTTTTGTCTCTATTGTCATTGAAGAGGCAAAGTATCTTCTGTGAACCAACCCAATTGTATATGCTATATGGATTGTTTGTAGGGCTTCTCTGGTGTTTTAAATCTCCCCAAGGTATTAGAAAGTTTGATGTTTCTGATAAAGCATTAAGCTGACCATAAAGTCATAGGGGGAAAAAGGTGAATATTTCCGAAATCGGACAGCATAACATTTTCCCCCTTGCAAACCACTGTTGTTGAAAATGGTTCCTTTGATGAAATTCATGTCTGTTATTTTCACCAGGTGCGAATAAATCCAGTACTACCAATGTGGAATTGAATTCAAGATAAAAAAATTACTATATATGTCCTATTTTTAGTTTAGTTACAGTAAAAGTCCTGACCAGAGAATGTGGGCTTTGGGGGCACTATGGTGACCAAGTGAAGACTGTTGCTCTTTCAAACTTTTTTGCTTTCACTTTGTGGCATCGGTAGTCTCCTCAGAGATCATCTTTTTCAGTAACAGCTTTAAGGAAAACAAGACAGACAATCTTGGAAAGGAAACTCACTTGCATTCTTGGGTTCAAACAGTAGGAATAACTCTAGGAAACGTACTTATTGTTTTCTAAAGCTCACGAACTTTTATGAAATGCAGATAGTAAGAGAACCTTTGTCATGGGATTGTCGTGAGGACTGAATGAAATGTGCAAGCAGAGTGCTTACCACAGTGCATGGTTCATAGTACTCCTCCATCACTATTATTATCATTGGGGAAAGATTATTGTCATCACTCTAATTATGTTTATATTTGGAGATTTTGGTCATCTGCCTTGCTTAGGAGCTTTAAAAGCATTCCCTTTTAAAAAACTGCTATTCTACTTCTCTGCTACAGAAAAGTAGTGGGAAAGAAAGCTGCACCTGGAATTAATTTCAGATGACAAGGTGTTCTTTGACGTCAAAGATCACTGCAGCTGGGCGCACTCAAAGAACACAGTTGGATTTATGGTGGGTTCAGGAGGGTCTACCCTTGCCTGAGTGGCCACAGGAAGAACTTTACTATGATAATGACTGTGGTCCACCATGGACAGAAACTTGGGAATAGAGTCCCAGACGGTTTCAGGGATGGTATGACTCTGAAAGAACTCGGTATAATCCAAGAAACCCACCCAGTGAAGTGTGGCCCATTGTGGGGGTAGATTTCAACAGATTCTAGAATGAATACTAAGGAGAAACATTATTCTTCTCACTTGACTTAGATCTCTGTTGGATTTTGGTAAAAATTTGGCTCGCTGGTGTGCTGGCTGCATTAAATCAAGGCACTACACTCCAGAATTCATACACTACAAGTAGGTAATTTATCTTCTTTGGAAGCAAAAGCACATTTAGCTATATGACTCTAATAGTCTTTCTAAAAAATGGAACCAGTTTGATAAATTTTTCATCCATTTGAAGGCTCTGATTTCTATTTGAATTCAATTCCAAGTTGTCTAGACATCAGCAACTTAACCCTAGGACTTAATCCCACCACTTTTACATTCTCCTTGCTGAGGTCAAAAGAACTTAGAAAAGTAACTTTTATGAAAAGTCTAATGAAAAGCAACATTGTTTTTAAGTAATCAATTTCCGCATTTAACTTAAGATTCATATTGTCAAATCACTGGGAAACAATATATAAGAAAATTGTCAGAATTTTGTTTATTTTGATTTGTGTTTCTGCCTCCAACCCTCACCCCCAGCCTCAATTAATTCACCTTTATATTCTGTTGGAAGAAAAGGCCATGATATTTATGTTTCTCATTTGATAGGTCTTTTTCTGTACACATTTTCTTTCCCTAACTTCCAATGATCTCCCTCCACTTATATTTAAAGCAAAGTTTCACAGATAACTAAAAAACCACTTGCTATCTTTAGAGATGTTCTTATGTAGCTTTTCTTTTTGGTTAACATGGGAAAAATGAGGAACTATGATTATGTGATAACCACTGTAAAGAAAATAATCTATTAATTCTCTCGGGTTTTAAGAAACATTTTCACTGTATGTGGTAATGGATGGAAGTGGAGGTGGACAGCTTCACAGGAAACACACTCAACTTATTAAAAAGATAAAAATAACCTCAGTGTGAAATTATAATATTCTTATCATTTTAGTCAGATTGGATGTGAATTATCAATCTGTTTTTGTGACCTAGGGAATTAATGATGATGAAGAGTGAGACATCTCCCTCAGTGAGAAAACTAGTGTCTTCTTACACTTTAGTTCATTAGTTCATCCTTGAACTTAAGTATGCAAATGGATATTTATGATGGGATACTTACCACTTAATGATCATTATATTATTAAATTCATGCTCATATAATATACTTTATTATATAAATTTGCAAAATGTTCCACTGAAATCTGTATTAGCATAGCAGATTTATATTTGTTCCCCCGAATTTTTTTACCTTTTAGTTCACTTACATAAACTTTTTTCCATTTACAATTAAATATAAGGACTTTTCCCATAAAGAAAAAGGTATAAAACCTTCAAAACATAACTGTCGCTTTTGGTCCCTTTTCTATTGAATTAATTCCAACTTTGAAATGGGCAGTTAGAGACCCTAAGAAGATCGATACTGAATGAGTTCATACGTTCTCTGCACCTTATTTTTT
This sequence comes from Tonatia bakeri, assembly GCA_004024845.1. NCBI lineage: Eukaryota > Metazoa > Chordata > Mammalia > Chiroptera > Phyllostomidae > Tonatia > Tonatia bakeri. The sequence goes on from PVIA01005380.1 coordinate 81,085, forward strand.
TTGTTGCAGTTAATATTAGGCTAAAGATGCCTCTAAAGACAGAGATCTGGAAATACTGATTCACTTTTCATATTTGCCTGCACACTTTTTAAACTGGAAAAGTCAGCGTTCATGCTGCCTGTCACTGCTGGAACCAATAAGCAGAGACAGGGCATGAATCTTTATGGGCGCTTTATTCAGATGGCCTGCGATCTGAGAATAGGGAGGGGTATATACTCTCACAGAGGTCTTACATTTCCTTTCAAGTCAGCCTTTTTATAAGGAGTAAAAAGCGTAGGTAAGTGATTTGGAATTCAGGAAAGAGGTTAATCAGATAAAAGCTGCAGTCCAGTTCGGCAATTTCCCTAAAATCCTTTTATCTATTGAGAAGTGATTTTCAATCTGGGTCCTGGGTCCTGTGTCCTGTGTCCTGGGTGATTTTCTTTATCTGTGCCCTGGGGATGTCTCTCCCTGGAACACAACAGCTCAGATACCATCCTGATTGCTTGCAGTCCCCGTGGGGCATAGAGATGGAATTGCCTGTGGTCTCCCGGAGCCAGGGTGGGTCCATAGCCTCAGTTCCTGAAACAATAGCTTTGTAAATACTAAGCTTATTAACTACTAGCTAAAACTAAAACTTCCCAACACTTGAGTTTCTCCATCAAAATTACAATGAAGCAATGAATCAATTGAGACTTTAATTTTGGAGCGTTGAAAAATGCTGTTAGACTATTTTCAGGAGATCAGAAAATATAGCCAGTGAAGATAATGTGATAAAATGTGAAATTTTGAATATTGAGGACTGTGTGAGGCTCAGCTTAACCTGACAACATACTTTAGTATTGAGCAGAAAGATCTCCTAAACCGTTATTAGGCAAATGAAAAGCAGATTGCATTTTACAAAAAAAAGAAAAGGAAAAGAAAGAAAAAATGTTATTTTTAAACGTGACTGGGCAACTCAAGAGTTGTGATAGGTATCCCGAACCTTTATTTTATTTAATTTTTCCAATAAAATGATGTTATCAACATTTGTTGCCAGTGTAGAAGTTTGTGTGCTACTTACAACAGACAATAGATGGGTTATTTATTCCCAACTCCACGCTGTTCACCAGGATACCTGGGGCAGTTAAGTGGAATAATGTAAAGATAGCAATGAGGGTCGCTGAATAACCTGCTTATTCTGAATGAGCTGTTTGCCTATCTGGGAAATGATCTCACACAAATTCTCCCACTTCAAGTTGCCTTTTCTATAAATATCAGTGCCCCTTGGTTGTCTTATTAGCCCAGTAAGTTCCTATTAACTCCAAATTTATATCTCAGAGTATAGACCCTGGACTGGCATCCATCTCAAAGTCTGGGAAATCATTAGAAATGCAAATTTTCAGGTTCCACCCCACCCTGACTTCCTGAATCAGAAACTCTGGGGGTGGGGTGCAATTGTCTTTTAACAAACCCTCTATGCTTGAAAATCACTCTCAGGTCTTACGGTACAGTATGGTATCTATGGAGAATAGACACTCAATATTGCATACACTGGGAAAAATCTAAGACAACTTCAGTTCCTAATTTTCCCCTTATATTCGTGTTGTTTACCATGCGACTTTGCCATTCTTCTTACTAAAAATGCATAGTCTACTTTCCCACCCCTTGAACCTGTACTCATTTTATGGCTTGCTTAAGCCTGTGGTATATGGGGAAAGTAATTGTGTACCAGTCCCGAGTTTAGGCCTCTGGGGCCCTTGGATATTTATTTGCACTTGCTCTCTTTTGTACCTTAACCACTGCCATAGAAATAAGCCTGGATTAACCTTCTGGATGATGAGAGACTTGTCAACAAAGCTGAGTTGTTCCAATTATCCAAGATGAGAACAGTTCAGATGAAGTCAGCAGGTACAATAACTCCAGACATGTGAACAAAAAACACTGTTGTGGGCCACTGAGGTTCTGTGGTGTTTATTTCGAAGTGTTATTGTAGCAAGAACTAACTGCCGCCTCCATAAAATGAATTAAGAAATCGAAACTTCTACCATTATGTGGTTCAGCCTTCCTCAGACTTGGTTCAAATATCTGCTCCTTACTGCTTCCAGCTGACAGGGCTTGACCTAAACTTGCATGCCAGATTTACAGGTAATTTTTGCAGTATCTTTCCTGGAACTCTAAGGCACAAAATCCTTTCTGGAATCAGATTGATGTCAGTTGATTTCCACCCTAAAGAATGGGCTGTTTTAAACTCACAAAAGACATGAAGACAAGACATCTAACAATATTATTTTGACATTCTCAGTAATCTAAAAATATTTTAACGTAATTCATAGAGAAGCAACACACACCAAGTACCATGCAATAGGAATCTTCCTTACTGAAATTCCCATCAAGAAAAATATTTCATGGTGTAAAGATCCCCTGGCCTATCATTTTGTTGTGAGGCAAGTTGGGATTCGGGTATAATTTTTAGCTAACTTTGAAGATGAGTGATAATTTTTAAATTCAGTCATCTGTGACTCACCTTTCGCCCATTTGGCTTTCATTTCTTGGTCTTACAGTCAAAGCCACTGAAATGAAATCTGTCCTCTTTCTGAATAATACTTTTCAAATTATAACAATGACTTCTCTTGAATAGTGCCATATGAAGCAGACAGAAATGCACTTTATCCAGCTTTCACCTCACATTCACAGAGACATCTATTTTCAAATTAAACTGCACATTTATCTTTTCTGAGATTGACAGAGCTCATCATTGCAGCTGGAATATTTATTATGAAATTGTATCTACTTCTACAGTTTTTAGAGCACCAAGTACAGGGCACTGCACAGAAAGTATGTTTTGATGATAATTTAAATCCCATTGTTCTTTTTGCTTAGATTTGAATTACTTGCTAAATGGTATGCTAATTGCCTTAAAGAGCTGTTGGAGTTTCTAAAGGCACAGAACTTATAAGTTGCAGTGGGAACTCTAAGTAAATCAAAGTCAGACTTTGGGGGTGTATAGCAATCCCCCAGAGAGGCAAAAGTTCAGATTCCTCACTTCCAAACATTCTGATTCATGAGGTTTTGGAGTCGGCCCAGGAATCTGCATTTCCAACTATTGCCACAGATATTTGCGACACATTAAAGTTTTTAAGCTTTTCATAAGGTTCTGATATAGCTTTTCCGGGATCCACATTTTAAAACTCACTAGTATATTTCAGGTAGCTATTCACAATCCCACATTTTATAATAAAATAATAATATACTTACAAATCAAATTATCTTTTTAACGATGACATATAGCTCCTTACATGACATAACCTAAATCATATAAATGAGATCGTCAACAATTTCTGCAGGCAATGCTGGGAGCCACTAAGAAGGCTAGGAAAGTAATACAATTCACAATGTATTTACAATTTTGTGTCTCTGACAGCAGATATGCCCAATGAAGCGATATATGGAAAACCACTGTTAGGTTGTAAAGTACCTCACAAATACAAGACACTTGATTTCTGAACCTGAGAAATGATTCCTTTAAACTGAAATGTTTCATCTGTGGGCGCCGTTGATGTGCACAAGGCACAGGTGGTGCTGATGCGAGTAAGATATTAAATGACATTAATTTCTGAAACATACAACAGGATGTCTTTCTAAGTTATGTGTCAGGATGGATCCTAGATAGCTGTGAAGTGAATAGCCCGAGGCATTTACTTTCAAAAGATTCTGAAAGCATTATACCAAATATTGTTGAGAATCCTTGATACCCAGCTGTCCGGGGTGACAAGGACTGATCTATCTATAAAGAACATCAAGAAGAAAGGTTATAGCACATGAAAAGACAGTCCACAGAAACCTATTTAATATTAGGTGGCTATTATAAACCAAGTTTGGGATGATGCACTTGAAAATGCTTTGAACACTAATGTAGTGTTACAAAAAATGGGTGATGGTTATAATTATGAATAGTTACATTCAAAGACTTCACCTAAGGTTTGGACTACTTGTCTTTATAATGTTTGATGATGTCTGGCTGAGCCACTCTGTCATTGATAGCTGTGGCATTCTTGGGAGTTTGTCCCTCTAGAATTATTTCTTTTTATTCATATGGATATGTTATTGTATCATAATGTGGCTAATTCTTAGTATGCCCTTAATGTGTGCCTGAATAGTCAATGTAAGTCAAGTCTCAGAGTGATTTGGATAAAGAGGCAGTTATCTGTCTGGGGTCACGGCCCACATTTTTCTCCTTGGGCTCATCCCGTTTTGGTTTGGGTAGAATAGAGTACCAGGCGAACTTAGACAAATGGACCAAGTGTCTTAAGCACTTTCAAATTTTATAATTCTCCAATTCTACTCTCCAAGAATCACATTTTAAAACATCTGAGACACGAGGATTTTAACATTTCCCTTTTTTACATTGATGCTTAATGCCACCAGAGTGTTAGATGAACCTTTGAAGTGACTGTAACAGAGAAAAGAATCCTAGCTGTACGGTTTGGGAAAATTGTTTCCTAAATCAAATTCCATTATATGCTATTGTAGAATGCAGCCACAATGTTGATGATTAGAATCTTGTCACTAAAGGTAAGTAGGATAAATCTAGGGAAAATATTGCGAATGTAAAAGGGAAGTTTACAAAAATATGTTGGATAGAATGGATTATCCAGCATCTCTTTCTCATCTTTAACTCACGTCATAAATAGGAATAATGTAGCCCTGGCTGGTGTAGCTCAGTGGATTGAGCGCGGGCTGCGAACCAGGCATCGCAGGTTTGATTCCCAGTCAGGGCACATGCCTAGGTTGCAGGCCATGTCTCCCAGCAACCGCACATTGATGTTTCTCTCTCTGTCTCTCTCTCTCCTTCTCTTCCCTCTCTAAAAAAAATAAATAAATAAAATCTTAAAAAAAAAACTTAAAAAAAAGAACAATTATCAGATGTAACTATAACCAGCATGTTCTTATATTAAAAAAAAAAATAGGAATAATGTGCATTTAGTATAAACACGTGGCATAGTCTAAAATTATGCCAATATTTAATATATATAAACTAGATCTCTAATTTTGTTCCCTCAATTTTCCTGTACTTTCCTTCATTTGTCCCTACACTGTGTCACTCACTAGTAGTTGCTAGATATACAGCTGAGAAGACACTACCAATAATAGTGGTAGTTGCAGAGATAAGCTCTGGCAACACCAGAAGTTTTGGTGTGACTCTGGTACCCAGTATGGTAGCAGAGGAGAGCCGATGCACACGGATGCTGAAGCTCAGGCATGTGATTTTGCTGTGTCCAATGGGACATTAGCAAATAGGACATAAACTGCTATTTGAAAAATGCTTGCTCATTGGGGCTTATCCTCTCTCGCTAATCATTGGAACTCTGTGAATGCCATCTGAAGAAATCTAGTGGAGTCTGTTTGAAGAGGAGATCCCACATAGTGAAGCCTGTCGTAGAGGTCGTCCATCCCAGCTGAGGCCCCCTCCATGAACTAGCCACATGACTGAGACCATCCTAGACCATCCCGTTTCAGTGTCAACAGACTCTAATTGATTGCAAAGATCGGGTGAGCCAGCCCAGCCCAGGACTGCCCAGCAAATTCAGAGAATTGTGAGAAATAATATATGCTTATTGTCTGAAGTCATTACGTTTCACTTGTTATATGATAAAAGCTAACTGACACAGGCTATCCACAAGCAAAAGATTGAAATAGGACCCTGGATTCATACTGTATATAAAAATTTGTTCTAAATGTAAGAGCTAAAACTACAGATGTCTTAGAAGGGATAACAGGCATCGCTGATATAAGGAGCTGTGCTTTGGCTGGGGCAGAGGGGGTGGCATTAACTCAAAATGTAGCCCAGCCAACTTACTGGTTATGTGCCATTGGGTGAGTCGCTTACTTCATTGAGCTTAATTTTCATTATCTGTAAAATACAGGTACTATTTATATCATAAGTCTCTTTTAAAGATGAATGATAACCATTTAAAACTCTTCACATGTATTTAAGTTTATACTATTGCCTATAAGACAACCACAACTATTTCTTTCATAGTTTGCCTTGTTCTACATTCTTCATAAATTGTGTAGACATACTAGTTCCTGTGTATTATCTTCAGAATTGAGTGAGTCAAAGCTACTCTATTCATGGTTATTATAAGTATAATATTATAATTATATTTATAGTATTTATTTTTGGTTATTATTTACAACTTTATACAGTGGCTGTGCCAGGATAATTAACAATATGGGCAATGCCAGAGTTATGTTTTATCTGTGGATTGATAGCAATAAGCAAGTTCATGCCAAAAGCTCCTATGTGTGTATTAAATATAATTTATATGTATTATCAATGTAATATGTAAATATCACCAAAATAGAAACTATTGGTTTCCTTCTAGCATCTTACCTTTGATGATGAATTTGTAAAACAGGATTAGAAATTAATATCAATTTCTATGTAAGTAGCAGTGAATCCATTCAATGCATTAGCATGAGAAGAACGTCGGACTTACATTTTAAAGACTACGTTTTCTATGTTAGAGTGAATAAAAGGGTGGTGGTGTTTAAAAGAGCTGAAGGGGAAAGGTCAGTTTCTGAAAGTACAAAGACGGTTGAGGTAAAAAGGAGCTAGATATTTCCAATAGCTTCAACAGAAGCAACGCAGTAAGAGAAAATTCCTACTCACAGATTAAATGATATTATTTGGACTTTGGAAAGGGATGCTTGCAGGGGCAAACCATGTAGAGATGGAGAACTCCAGGAACTGCATTGACCTCAATGATTGGCGTGGCATGTGGAATGACATATTTTTTCTATCCTTACTATTTTTTTAAAAAAATTAATTAATTAACTAATTAATTAATATTATATTTTGCCACTACCAATGATCTCCCTTATACTTTCTTCTACCTCCAGCCACCTTTTCCTCCCCACAATCACCACACTTTGAACAGATTAGTCATGAAAATTGGAATCATGGTAAGAGTGAGAGAGGTGTGGCAGAAACATATTTTCTTGCCTTAATTTCCATTTTATTTGGATGCAGTTGTACATGATAAGTTGAATACGAACTGTCTCAAGGAGAGACTGCTAATTTAGTTGGGCATTTGACACCTCACTGGGTCCACGCTGTGATGCCCTTCTCTCAAGCAGCTGGGCCAGCAGGTGATGACGAGAGTTGGAACAAGAAGAGTCTTGAAGTGGGAAAATTGGTCTGAGTTAAAACAAGTAGCAACTTATCATGAAGACAGCTGGCCAAGTGCCCGTCAGTAGATGAGTGCATAAAAAAGCTGCGGTACATTTACACAATGGAGTACTACTCAGCTGTTTAAGAAAAAGAGATCTTACCTTTTGTGATAGTATGGATGGACCTGGGGAATATTACCCTAAAGGGAATAAGCCAGTCAGAGAAAGATAAATACTATGTGATTTCACTTATAGGTGGAATCTAATGAACACAATAAACTAACAAACAAAACCGAAACAGACTCATAGATACAGAGAACAGCCTGAGAGCTGTCAGAGGGGAGAGGGATTAGGGGACTGGGTGAAAAAGGTGAAGGGATTAAGCAAAAAACAAACAAACAAACAAACAAACAAACAAAAACCATAGACAGACAATACTATGGTGATTATCAGAGGAAAAAAGGGGGTGGAGGAGGCAGAAGAGGTAAAGGGGGGATAAATGGTGATGGAAGGAGACTTGGGGTGGTGAACACAATACTGTATACAGATGATGTATTGTAGAATTGTACACCTGAAACCTACATAATTTTATTAACCAATGTCACCCAATAAATTCAATAAAAAAGAATTTAAAAAGACAGCACAATGAAAGACACTTTACCAATTTCTAGTGATTTGCATTCTTTGTATTTATATTCAGATGGCTATATCTATCAGAGAAATTCCTGATATGGATACTGAGATTTTTAAGTTTTAAGTACTTAGATAGAAGAAAAAGTAAAGGTCTCAGAGGTTCTAGTGGGCCTACGAAGTCTTTACCATTTGAGGAAAGAAGTGACACTTAGAGGCAAGGCCCCCAAGCCTCAGAGAGAGGTCTGCTAGATATTTAACAAATTAGGTGATATCAAAAACTTCCTTGGAATAAAAACAAAAGAGGAACTTCTGAACACATTGAAATCACACAGTACTGCTATTTTTCAAAGAGAAGAATTTATTGGGAGCAGGTCTTTCTTGATTCCTATCCAAGTCAGTTTGGGTGACTTGCCATGGTCACCAAAGACTCCCACTTAAAGACCCTTCTTCTGTAAATCGTGTTGGGAGATCTGGACACACACATGCAAAAAAATGAACCTTGACTACGAACTTACACCATTCACCAGAATAAACTCAAGATGGATAAAAGACTTAAATATAACTCCTAGAGGAAAACACAGGCAATAAAATTTCAGATATCCCACACAGAAATATTTTTGCTGATATATCTCCTAGGGCAAGGACTATAAAAGAAAGAATAAACAAATGGAACTACATCAAAATAAAAAAAGCTTCTGCATGGGTAAAGAAACATCAGCAAAATGAAAAAGGAACCAACTGTACGGGAAAATATATTTGCCAATAATACCTCAGACAAGGGTTTGATCTCCAAAATATATAAAGAACTCACATGACTCCACACCAGGAAGACAAGCAATCCAATTAAAAAATGAACAAAGGACCTGAACAGACACTTCTCCAAGGAGGACATACACAGGGCCCAGAGACATATGAAAGGATGCTCAGCATGATCAGCCATTAGAGAGATGCAAATTATGCCTCACACCGGTCAGAGTGGCCTTCATAAACAAATCAGCAAACAACAAGTGCTGGTGAGGTTGTGGAGAAAGGGATCCCTAGTGCATCGTTGGTGGGAATGCAGACTGATGCAGCCACTGTGGAAAACAGTATGGAATTTCCTTAAAAAATTAAAAATGTAGTGCCTTTTGACTCAACAATTCCACTGCTGGGCTTATACACTAAGAATCCTGAAACACCAATTCAAAAGAACCTATGCACCCCAGTGTTCATAGCAGCACAATTTACAATAGCCAAGTGCTAGAAACAACCTAAGTGCCCATCAGTAAATGAGTGGATCAAAAAACTATGGTACATTAGCACAATGGAATTCTCTGGAGCAGAAAGAAAGAAGGAGCTCCTCCCCTTCATGATAACATGGATGGAACTGGAGAGCATTATGCTAAGTAAGATAAGCCAGGGGGTGAAAGACAAATACCATGTGATCTCACCTATAAGTGGAAACCTAAGAACAAAACAAATGAGCAAAATAGAACTGGAGGCATGGAAACAAGGAACAAACTGAAAGTGACCAGTGGGGAGAGGAGAGGGGATAATGGGGGAAAGAAGGGGAAGGGTCTAGGGAAGGAACATGTATAAAGGTCCCATGGATGTGGACAACAGGGTGAGAATTAACTGTGGGAGTGGGGGATGGGTGGGCAGGATAGACGGAGCAACAGAGAAAAAAGTGGGACAATTGTAATAGAATGACAATAATAAAAAGACCCTTCCTCTGTAAAGAGGCATGATGATAGCTCTAAATAGAATATTCTAGTAAGGTTTTGGAAAATTCAATAATGAGTGCCCAGTGAATTGCAGAAGTTATTTGTAAAGTGGTTAGAATACTGCAGCTCTAATATTGGGAGAGATTAGACAATTCTTATTTGGTAATGACACCCGAACCTCTTAATCAGCCACAAGTGAGTCATATCAAGTTTTACAATTGTTGCATTAAAGGTTAAACATAATTGGTTACACTCTAACTTTCTCATCCACCACAGTAGCTTCTGCTATAACTTTAGCTATAACAGAGTCTTTCAAATTCATGGGCTCAGCTCTTATTTAGTGTTTCAATGGGTAATTTCAAGTTGTTATGAATAAAATTTTAATGCATCTATAAAATTTTCTTGAAGAAAAAATATTACCAGGGAGGGTCACAGTGCAATTAGCTAAATATGCCTAGTCAGTACATAGTTAATTTTAGTACTTTTCTTTATGAAGGATCTTTCTCTCAAGAACACAAAGTTTTTTGGTGGCTGTGTCCTGCTGTGTGTCTCTCATTGTCCTTGGTGTTATGGTTCTGACAGTGTGAACCCTGTGGATATAGGATCTCTTATTAGGATTTGTCATTTGTTGTTCATAGCATTTGCGGGTTGCTCTGGATTTTTGGTCAAAAAGAGTTGCTTGGTTGTACCCTTCAGCCACTGAGGTACCTGCTGCTGCCTCAGAGAGTCAAGAATGATTATTTTTCAGCTCTTTAGAACATTGTATTGAGCACTTTATTTTTTTCTATCCTCACCTGAGGACATGTTTATTGAGGGGGGGGGCGGAGAACACTGATTGGTTGTTTCTTGCACACATCCTTACAGGGGATCGAACCCACAAACCAGCCAGGGCCCAAGCAATGCAAATTATTGTCAAAAACTTATGAAATGTCCGTTCTTGACTGTCATATGATTTAATTCAGGGCCATAAAATAGCTCTTACTTGTGAGCCCTCATGAGTTTTTATCTCAGGAACCCACACCTTGAGTCTAGGGTAGGGCAGAGAGTTTATAGAAAAGGACCTTATGGATCAGGCATGTTGGCAACATATACTAGAGGTAACACTTTATCGTATGACAATGTATCAGTTTCACCCATATGAAGCAAAACATTCAAGTTACAAGAGATTTTTTCCTAACTTGTCAACTTGGAAAAGATAAAGCAATTTGATTTGTGTCACCTAATGGTTAGGTAATCAGGTACCCTTTTACATTTTTCATAGTAGTTTAAATTGCATCATTTTTACTCAAGAAAATTTGGGAAGAACTATTAAAACTGAAAATGATAAAACCTTAGGAAATAGCAATATCTCTTCTAGGAATATATTCTAAAGATGTCTGTGAAAATATATACAATGATAGTCATTGCAACATTGGTTAAAATGATAAAGGATCGGAAACAACTAGAAGCCCTCCAATGGACATTTATTAAATAAATTATTGTGCATTTATTTTATGTAATAATAAGTAACTGTATTGAGTGAAATAAGGCAATTCCATGTGTCCTAACATGTAATACTCCCTGAGATATGTCTTTAAGTGGGGGAGAGGGTCTAGGTATGGAACAGTATATATAATATGAAACTACTGGTATTAAAATATTGATTTGTGAATATACTTAAATTAGCATAGAATTTCCCTGGATGAATACACAAGAAGTGAGTTTCCGTTTTTGTAACCAGAGGGGAGCTGTGTGACTGGGAACAAGGCGGATTAGATTATTGTTCAGCAAATACCCATTCCCATGTCCTGGCCACTTTCAGGTAGAGTATAATTTCCTGCCTTAGTGCCTAGGTCTTGGCCATATGACTTGCTTTGCCAACAGAATAGAGTGGATACGAAATAATCATGTGCTTGAACAATTCTTGAATAGCAATGCACTTCTGTGACTGCCATGGGGATAACATGTCCCAGGTAGTCACTGGCTGTTCAGTCTGAAAACCTGAATGACAAGTGTGGATTATTCCCAAGTTTGACCCAAAACGTAGATCCAAGCCCACATAGCTCACAAGCTGAAGCAGAGGTGCTGTTGCCAATTGGTCGGCCTGTGAGAGAAATCAGTGCTTGATGATGTAAGCCACTTTGTTCTGAGGTGATTTATTGTCCAGCATTATTACAGTAATAACCAATTAATATAGCTGTAGACTTACTTGTTACGTATAGCCTTTTGCACGTTTAAAATGTTATATAATTACATATAGTACCCATTGAAAAAGTACATTAGAATAATTTGTTAACCTCTGTCTCCTCCAAACCAATCCAGAAAATGCACACAAAACAAGAAATGGCTTTAGATTGAATAATGATGAAGCCTATGCCTTAGTCATATTTGAACCGATGGTCTGACATTGTTATTTATGGTTTGGGATCCCTCATTTTATCCTTAATCTGGCAGTCCACTGAGGTGCCAATTAGTCTTATAAAGAAACCTTACTAAAGAAGAAAGAAGAATATGTTGTCATATAGTGAAAGAGTAATTATTTTTGTCTAGGAGAAGATGAGATACTGATAGATGTTTTAATTATTTTATGTATCGTCAGTGTTTTGTTGATCAAACCTGAACGCAAGCAGAAGTGCTTCGAACAGCATTTTGTTCGAATACCAAGGTATTCCAGGAGGCTGAAAGGTTGAAACACGAGCACATTTTTCCGTTGATATAAAAGATGGTAGACAAAGGACTTTGTTGTGAGGTTGTACAATACCTTTAAAATTAAAGTTGTAACTGATTTGTTACATAAAACCAAACTGAAGGAGATTTGCCAAAGCATATTTTTGGAGAAGACTCTATCAACCATGGGCATTTGTGCTAACCAGGTCTTCTTTGAGAAAGCGAACGTCTATCCACTCCATAGTTTACTGAATGAAGATTGGCATCCACAGAGTTAGAAAGCTGGAAAAAATACTCTATCCAGCATGAATATTTTATACAAGACAGCGACTGGAAATATCAGCTCACCACTCATAGAATTGGATTATATGACCCAAAGAGAGGCATGGAGTTGGCAGCAGGACAAAATGAAGAATCCCTGAAACGAGAAGAGAGAGTAGAAGGGAGTTGTTGGAAGGAAAAGGTGCAGAAGAAATGCTAGCAGCAGTAGCTGGATCGCCAACAGAGCAGACCACTAAAGTAGGGAGCATGGTGGGCCCATTGTATGGAAGTCAAAAGGTGCTCCAGGTGCTGGACTTGCCTTGAATTCTGAATGAGAATCTTAAAGAAGGCTTCATTTCCCTTTGGGTCTGCTTCTGAGATGGCATCTGTTTTTCTTGTTTTCCTGCACATTCTTACAAATATGTGAACATTATCTCTGTTCTTGCAACAACCTGAAAAAGTCCAACTAACCTAAGGGTCGACCTCAAAGCATCTAGCTATCTCCAGATAAGAGGACTCTGTTTTGTTGCACCTGATTATATCACTAACCCCAGAAATGGCACTTTAATTGGGATGAATCAGGATTCTAAGGATGGCTTCATGGAAATGTATGACCACTATTGGAAAAGGAAAAAACCCTGAAATATATAGTTCTATAATTGGCTTTTTTTATTAGTGTATTACTTGTATACTCACATGACCAAGAAGATAATAATTCTCAACAATTTAAAGTCTTACTGAGAATGATAAGCTTTTGAAATGATGAAATAACAACAAATTAGAAAACTACAGGACTCTGTTTATCTACATTTGTTATTCTCATAATGCACAAATTTCTTCTAATTTATTTCTTTATGTCACAAACATAATAGTTGTAGTTGTTTATTAATGGGTACCAATTAAATTATGTAAAGTGCAATGGGTATTGTTGCAACCATATAGTTGTAAATATTATATATCCACCTATCTTATCCTCCTTATAAAGTCATCGATATCTCTGTAGTTTTTCAATAGTAATGAGGCTTCGACTATCACTAAAAGGAAGAGGATTGCTGTGGTCAATTTGCATGGACCATCTTCAAAATGATGAATGTCAATTTATTTTTATTGTGTTGACCAGTGCACAGGGACCCTTCCACAATAAATGTTCTAAAAGCTGTAAAGAAGTAGTTTCTGAAAAGCACTTGGCTGTATTCCTACTCATGGAAGCATTGAACTCATAACACCATGAAACAATTAGTCAGACTACAAATTAACTAAGAAGCTTTACTCCTGCATTACTGTGTTGATTTCCAAAGTCAGCTCTAAAAGGAGAAGCAACATGTTATCCTAAATCCAAGTAAATGGTCCCTTGTACATTTTTGCCCCCATGAAGTGTCTACAATTTAAATAATAACCTCAGCTACTTCACTTTAAGTCTCTAGCTGCATCCTTTTTGTCTTATGAAGAAAACCCCCATTTAAATGAAGAGTAAACCTCCACACTGAAAGCCTGCTATAGATAGTAAATAGATAAGCCTCTTACAATGATACGGTTTTGGGAAAATGTTAAACATCAGGGAATAATTTTAAAGCATTTGTTTATTATGTTAAAAATCATTATAATTCAACTCTTCTATTTAAAGATAAAAAAGTTCTGTGCTGATAAATTCTACTTCTAGAAGGGGAAGGTAATATTAAATATGTAATTCTTAACAAGTATTTGAAATAAGGGACTAGTTTGCTATATTATATTCCATAATAGGGTTTTTTTGCAGTTTTATATCACAATTACGATGTGTATAATCTGGCATTAACTCTTTCAATATTAATGATCCCAACCAAACCAATGAAAGGAGAAGTATATCAGAAGCTTTCTGGGTGGCAGAAAAAACTTATATAGAATTTTGCAATGGAAAAATTCTGAGGATAATAGCTAAGTTAATTACTTGTACTGCCTCCAATATTTTTTTCACCTCATATAATTCATAGTGTAATGTCAAAGATATATATATATATATACACATATATATACATATATATATATATATATACACCAAATTTTTCGGACTGTAAGATGCACCTAGGTTTTAGAGGGGGAAAATAGGAAAAGAATTTTTGAAGAAAAAATGTAGTAAAATGTTTAATAACGTAAATAACATAGGCCACCAGCCGCCCCACCCTCCAGCAAGCCAGGTAAGCTACATTCAGACTATAAGATGCATCCTCATTTCCCCCCAAATTTGGGGGAAAAAAGTGCATCTTACAGTCCGAAAAATATGGTGTGTGTGTGCCTTTCTCATTTAAAAATAGCACATGAAAAGTAGGTTTTCTGAAATGAGTAGTATTCACGTTCTTCTAGGTATATTTTTGGGTCATAGTAATATCCAACATGGTAACTCAGTTATTGAGGAGGTGCATCTTACAGTGCTACCCTGTTTGTGTGTGGGGCAAGGAAGGATGCTTGTGTGTGGGGCAAGGAAGGATGCCTGATAGTTGTCTTCAGGGTAGATAGAGTCTTGTCCAGAAGGATGGAGTTCTAAAGAGAAGTTTGCATTGCACAGAACTTGTTTGGGTCTGAATTCAGTGTTGCTATACAGACTTTCCCAAAAGAGAATTAATTTCCCTCTCTGTTTTCCTACTCAATCATCTCAAGTGAAAATCCCCTCGAGCTTCCTACACTGACCCCTACTAACTCCCACACCTTCATTCATCTCCTTCCTCCTTGTTTTGGAAGATGGGCTGCTGCTTCCCCACTGTGCTCTGAAATCTAGATAGAACCCCAGCCTCTCTCCTCCAATTGGAGAGATTGATCAACAACGACCTTTTCTCTAATATATATTTAGTATTTCTATTAGCTCTTCCTTCTCTCAGCATATGTGGCAGACACCATTGGCTACCTACCATTGACTGTGACTTCCCTCTTTCTTCTTTTGCTAGTTTTGCCATTCCTCCATGACAAAGACTCAAAGTGCCCAGATAGCCTATTTCCCAGCCTTTTGTTTGGTGGAAGGAAAAGGTGAGGAAAAAGTTGCTGTGTCTTTTGCAAAAAATAGTCCTCACTGATAAGAGGAACAATTCCCCTCCCTTCCCCTCCTCACTGCTTTGGCTGCTGACTTGTGAGGACAGCCATCTTGTAATCAGAATGGAAAAACAGGGAGGACACACTGAGGAATGGTATGTGGGAACAATTAAAAGAGCCCAGGGAATTTGATGACAACATTGAGCTATTGAACAAACTCTGAATTCAACTATCCCTTGTCTTCTTCCTGTGTAAGAAAAGCAAACCTATTGCCTAAACAATGCTTGTTCAATATTCTATTAAGTGTATCAGGAAGCCTATTAACTGATTTGGATTTAAAGTAGCTGATTTGATTGGATGACCCAATGTTTTTTTCTTTCCCCTTTCCTTCTTCCTGTAATCAAGAGCAAATGTAATGGATGGATCACAGCAAACATTTTGGTCCATGACATGACTTTGAAAACAACACAAAAAATGTATTGATTATGATAAAATAGAAAAATATTAAGAGCCTGAGTCTCTAATGATCAGAACCATTCTTGGTTGCCACCTTGAAACTTATTTTACATGACAGAGAAATAAACTTCTGTCTTATTTAGACCACTCTTTGTTTTGCTTTGTTTTCTGTTATAAGTATCTGAAATAAACCCTGATACATGTAACTTGCAAGTATAAGAAGATATAAATAAAATATTTACGTGAATGTTTTTGGATGAAAAGAATGCACATTTACATTTCTGATAGTTACAAATTATTCTACAAAAAAGTCAGCATAAATTCATGGTTCTATCAAATTTATTGTCTTTCTATATCTTCATCAATCTTGGTTATTATCAAAGTTTTAAAAGATTTGCATTTGATTATTTTTAAATGATACTTCTTGCTGTGATTTGAATATTTAGAACAGAAAAGTTAAGCTAAGCATCTCTTCATTTCTTTCTAGACAATTTATGTTTTTTTCCTATGAATTGCCTGACATTGCTTTTTCCCTTTTTTCTGTACATTATCTTTTTTTCTTACTGATTTAAATTATATTAAGAAAATTTATACTTAGTTTGTTGCTGTGTTTTTTTTTTAAGATTTTATTTATTTATTTTTAGAGAGGGAAGGGAGAGGGAGAGAGAGAGAGAGAGAAACATCAATGTGCGGTTGCTGGGAGACATGGCCTGCAACCTAGGCATGTGCCCTGACTGGGAATCGAACCTGCGATGCCTGGTTCGCAGCCCGCGCTCAATCCACTGAGCTACGCCAGCCAGGGCTGTTGCTGTGTTTTTACATTCTTTTGTTTTATTTATCCTTTGTCTTTAGATGTTACTCTGTGTCATCTAAAGTTTTTAGATATGACAAACTTTATTTAGTAAATTGTCCACTGAACACTTATGGCTTCTAGGGTTTAGACCTTAATTGGAAAGACTTTTCCCATTCCAAGACTTTATAATTATTTATGCATGTATTTGCATACTACAAATATAAAAAATTAATGTTTTTCTGGTATTCTATAAGGATTTTACTTTTTATATTTTGACATATCTCAAATTTATTTTGAAGAATTGAATAACATATATAGCAATTTTTCTCAAAACATTAGTTAGTTGTTCCAATACTATTTATTGAAAAAATATCAATTCTCTCTGCATAAATCGAATTAGCATTTTATCATATTTTAAATTTCATGTGTTTTCCTAGAAAGTAGCACAGTATCTGGCATAAAGCAAATATTCAATATATATTTTCTGACTAGGTAAAGGAATTGTGAAAGTACCCCCATAAATCTTGTTAGTTTACTTAGGGTTACATTGTATTGATGGATGAATATAGGAAGAACTTATACTGTATACAATACAGAATTTTCTAATTTAAAACCATAGTATGCATTTTATTTATATTTTTATGCTGTACAGTTTAAAGTTTAATTGTTTTTATCTAGATTATTTCTACTTTTTTCAAAGTTGATGTTTCCCATTGTCCCTTCTGTCTTAATATGTTCCCTCAATGTGTTTATATTCTTTGTTCTCTTTTTGCCCTACATCCCACATAGGTTAAATATGCTTTGATCCATAAAGTTCTTGCTATATAATCCATCCATGGGAATTATATCAGCTTAAGAGGCTTGTATTATCTTACAGAATTGGTTGTATAATTAAGGTAATAAGTAGGTTCACTCTCTATCAAATCTAACTTAACTTTATGAAGGATTTTCAAGTGAAAGTGAATTTCTTTGAAAAGTTTGAATTTAAAGGATTTACTTTATCTTTTTAAAAATTCCATACAAGTACAAGAGAGTGGCTACTGGATGTCCACTATTTTTTCTTAATACTATGCTTGCTACTGGGTTTAGAAAAGCTAGGGAAATGCAAGAATGTTACACGAAACAGTTTCTCTCTTCAAACACATTGTAGTCTAACTTGGGGGACTAGAAAGAAACTTATAAAATAGACCTCTGAAAACTGGAATCATGGAGGAGGGTTGTCTGATGGGAGGCCTGCAGCTGGTTCCAGAACATGAGCACTGAGCTGGATGGAGTAGGGAAGAAATGCCTAGAACTTTCTCTCCTCCAACATTCAGTATTTTGCCAATAGGGAGCTAGTCAACAAAGGAGCCCAGTGATATCATCCATGGGAATCAGCCTTCTTGGGAACAGAGCAGGAAAGACAACCCAAATTTACACCTCAAGGACCTAGAAAAGAAGAACAAACTAAGCCCAAAGTTAGAAGAAGGAAGGAAATGACAAATATTGGAGCAGAAATATATGAAACTGATACCAGAAAAACAACAGAAAAGATCAACAAAATTAAGAGCTAGCTTTTTGAAAAGACAAACAAAATTGAGAAACTTAGCTAGACTAATTAAGGAAAAAAGTAAAGACAAAGTCAGAAATGACAGAGGAGA
Organism: Tonatia bakeri; assembly: GCA_004024845.1. NCBI lineage: Eukaryota > Metazoa > Chordata > Mammalia > Chiroptera > Phyllostomidae > Tonatia > Tonatia bakeri. The sequence continues at coordinate 99,351 of PVIA01005380.1, forward strand.
TGCTACAACTTACAACACAGAAACACAAAGGACTGGACTTTCAGTCAAGATGTAGGTAAACATGCTTTGCCTCCATGCACAACTATAACAAAAAAAAAAAAAAAACAACTAGAGTATAAAAACAAATATCACCCAGAATTGTCAGAAAACTGAGCTGTGTGAAAGTCTGATAACCAAGAATTTAAAGAAGCCAGATAGGAGGGGCAGAGACTCATGGGGAAATGCAAAGAGGTACAGAGAGGTGGAGAGGTGCACAGAGGTGCAGAGATGCTCAGAGGTGCAGAGTAGTACAGAGAGGTGAAGAGATGGTAATGGGTAACCCCACACACACATGTGGTGGATAAAAATTGGGAGGGACACCTTGGGAGGGAGGGATCCTAGCCGCAGACCAGACCACCTAGCCCGGGGTTCCAGCACCAGGAACATAAGTCTGTATAACTTCTGACTATAAACACCAGTGGGTGTTGGGGCAATGGAAGAAACTGGGGAATTCTCAAGGCACTCCTCTTAAAGGGCTCACAACAGACTTAGGACTCACATAGAACCAACCCCTTTGGGATTTAGCACCAGGGCAACAGCTGGAAGGGCACCAGTGGCATAAGGGTAGAAAGTGAAGTGACTGGCAATAGGGCAAGTGCTGGGGACAGCTTCTTCCTGGGAAAAACTCCAGAGGCCAAGCAGCAACATTGTCCCCTTTCTGAGCCCTGCCCCACATAGAGAAACAGAGCTGTCACATGGGTTGCCCCACCTCGATGATTACCTCAGGCTCTGCCCCATACAACTTACAGGTATGCTTTTCTATAATAGGCCATGCAACTAAGACAGGGACTCAAAGCAGCTCTACCTAATACACAGAAACAAACACAGGGAGGCTGCCAAATTGAGGAGACAAAGAAACATGGCCCAGATGAAAGAAGAGAACAAAACTCCAGAAAAAGAGCTAAACAAAATGGAGACAAGTAATCTATCAGATGCAGAGTTCAAAACACTGGTTATCAGGATGTTCGAGCAGCTCATCAGGTACTTCAGCAGAATAAAAAAGACCCAGGCAGAAATGAAGATTACATTAAGTAAAATCAAGAAAAATCTACAGGGAACCAACAGTGGGAAGAATGAAACCAAGAATCAAATGAACGATTTGGAATATAAGAAAGGAAAAAGCATTCAATCAGAACAGTGGGAAGACAAAAAAATTAAAAAATGAGGATAGGCTTAGGAACTTCTGGGGCATCTTTAAATGTACCAACATCTGAATTGGGGTGCCAGGAGGAGAAGAGGAAGAGCAAGAAATTGAAAACTTATTTGAAAAAATAATGAAAGAAAACTTCCCTAATTTGGTGAAGGAAATAGACATACAAGCCCAGGAAGCACAGAGAGTCCCAAAAAAGATGGATACAAAGAGGACCACACCAAGATACATCATAATTAAAATGCTAAAGGTTAAACATAAAGAAAGCTTCTTAAAAGCAGTAAGAAAAAAGCAGAAAGTAAGCTACAAAGGAGTTCCCAATAGACTGTCAGCTGATTTTTCAAAAGAAACTTTGCAGGCTAGAAGGGACTGGGAAGAAGTATTCAAAGTGATGAAAAGCAAAGACCTATAAACTAGATTACCCAGCAAAGCTATCATTTAGAATGGAAGGGCAGATAAAGTGTTTGCTAGACAAGTTAAAGCTAAAGGAGTTCATCATCATCAAACCATTATTATATGAAATGCTAAAGGGAATTATATAAGAAAAAGAAGAGGATCAAAACTATGAACATTAAAATGGCAATAAATGCACAACTATCAATCACTGAACTGAAATAACAAACTAAGCAAACAACTAGAACATGAACAGAATCTTAGATAGGGAGATCATTTGGAGAGTTATCAGCAGGGAGTGGGAGAGGGGAGAATGAAGGAAAAGGTACAGGGATTAAGAAACACAAATTGGTAGGTACTAAATAGACAGGGGAAGGTTAAGACTAGTATAGGAAATGCAGAAACCAAAAATTTACATGCAGGACCCATGGACATGAACTGAGGGAGGGGATTGCTGGAGGGAATGGGGTACTACAGGAGGGAGGCAAAGGGGGGAAAAGTGGGACAAATATAATGGCATAATCAATAAAATATATTTAAAACAAGAAATACAAAGAATTGAAGAGACTACTATGAACAATTATACATGTTATATGTCAATATCTCAATATAGTTGAGAAATTTTTTAAATTAATAAAACTTTCTCAAAAAAATTAAAAGAACAAATTTTCACACTTAAATTTAACTTTGTAATGAGTAAGAGAAATATAATCATAGAAATATTTATTGACTAAGAGAATATCTATTCATTCTAAAATTAATACTTTTCTTTGACTATTAAAAGTATATTGGTCAAATTAACATTTTAAAAAATAGATACAGTGTTAAAAATCCAAGTCAGTAAGATATGAAATTAAAGGTAAAATTAATTCTAGAGTGAAAATTCAACAATACATTTGTTGTCATTTTTTCAGGTTTTGTATTATAAATTGTTTTGATTTGTATCACGAGACTTCTAGAAATAACTGTTTCAAACATCAGACTCCAGATGGATGCATTTAAACTGTTGCATTCTAAAGATAGAAAGATTTCTGTTAAATCAAATTGTATTTTATCAAAATTACAGGAATAAAGCAATAACTTGTTCAAAAATACTTAGGAACAGTTACTAATACCTATAACATTTCTGTCAATAGATAACAACAGTTTGAATTCTTGAAGTGCATTTATATTAATTTCATGATTATTGGCCATAGTCTCCAGATTTTGAATTTACTCTAATCTCTGGTATTTCTCCTTTTCTGATCATGGGTGAAGTTAGTTAAAGAAAACAGTACCTATTCCCTCAGTCTGACTTTGGCCCTGTTAGATAGTCATTCTCTCCGACAGGGCCAAGAGTGCTCAGCTGCCAGTTTTTAGGACAAGGACAGCATTCCCTCAAATATATTCTAGTACCCAACTTCAAAGCAAACTTTCATTTCAACCTTCTCAATAGAAAAACACATTTGTCTTTTATTTCCCTCAATACTGAGTCAAGGAAGCTTTCTATACCAGCAGTTTTCCCAAAGAAGGGGGGAAAATTCAACATTAAAAACAACCACCTACTCAGTCCTCTAAACATGGCTTTCTGAGTTAAAGTATAAAAGATTTGCAATGAGAGAAAATCACATAGAATGTCTATTTCTGTGTAGAGACAAGGAACTAAAGAGGAAACCCAAAATAGGAGGGATGGAAGGGGAGCTGCCAGTGACTCAGTAGGGGACCTTTAGTAAAGTCGCTTAACCAGGTCTCACTGCCTTTCAAACAAATCCAGGCCTACGTGCTCCTCCCAGCCCTTTAATTCCCTCATCCCGTTTATACTGCCTCCCTAGCTTCCTCTGGGGCTTCTGTTACTTCCCTTCTTCCTAAGAGTAAACATATTTCTTTTCTTAATACGTTTCCTGGGTGGTAGATTTTTTTTTGTTCCCTCCTCATCTTGCTCTCAATGCCTGCAATGATTCTTGTGAGTCAGAGGTATCCTTTTAGAATCATACGTTTTCATAAAACCTCCTTCTTACAAGCTGTAAGTTTCTGCTCACCCTTTTTATTTTAGTAATTATTAAAGCTAGCAAAAACTTTTATTTCAAAAGTTTCATCGTTTACCAAGACTTAATCAAACTTGCTAATAAACTGCGCTGGTAAAATTTCACTCTGCAAGCGGCGTGATGTTTCTTCAGAGCCACGATATCGTGTAGTTTTTGCTCTCTGCTCCTTTTTTCCTCACTGGGGTCACGTGCACAGAAATATATTTTGGGAAATGACATGTTTGCCCTAGACCTAGATGGAAGAGTTGTTTATGTCTTGGATGAAGAATTGGATTAAAATAATTAAAGGTTAGAGATTGTACTCTGACCAGATTAAAACTGCTGCTTTAACCCCATATTTTATAGCTGTTTACTGTGAATATTATTGGATTTATGGAAACTCTGGAATGAGCTCTAACTGCATTTATGCTGCAGAGTTCTTACAGAATGCATTATGAATTTTAGAAATGCAAAGTATTATATATGTAATCATGCTGAAAATTAATATTATTTTTAAGCACTATCTTTGTGAACACGAAATTGAATCCATTGAGAAGTAGAAAAAACCCAGAGAGCCACAAATTCTTCTGTGAGAAAACTGCTTGCTCTGGAACTGTCTTGGGCTGAAAGTTGTTACATGGGATCTTTGAGAGGACGTGACCACCAGTTGACCCGCCAGGGGGCAGGGGCAGTTAGGAGTCTCCTCACCCCCTTGTCTACACTTGCAATATCTGTTCTGCCCACAATTCCCACTGCAGGAGCCTGTTTCAAGGACACAGCCTTGAGAGAGCAAGGTGTTGTTGTGACAACGTGGACTGGACATGTGACTGCACCCAGCTACTGCCTCTGTATAATACTGTCATGATGCTGGTGTGCGGAGACAGAGATCTACGTGTCTCGTGAGGCCCAAAACAAGCCTCTTAGCAAACCTACCACCTACCAATCTGGGGTGACCTGCCTCTTCTTTCCATCTCTCCTTGCCCTCCTGGTACCTGAGTTAAAAACCAACATAACTGATAACGAAGAATGGAAATTAAGACAATTCTGGTATCAATTTTTATTTCATTGTGTTTCTTTGCTTATAATAGTTACCAAGGAGAAAGGTGGGGAAGACAACTTACAGCCTTTTCTCCAGACATTTAGCATTATGTGTATTCTGTTTCATAGACCAGAAACATCAGATGGGTGCGTGGTTTAAAGACAGCCCCAAGATTAATATGTCTGCTGCTTTCTTGGCCCTAAAGCCAATAAAGGTACGCAGGGAACCAGATGACTGGTTCCACACTCTATTATTTCTGTGCCTTTCCAAGATGCTTTCATTTTCTGTGAGAATGATTTTGACACTTCCAACTGCAATGTGAAGGGATTTTCCTTTGTTTCCTTTTAAATGGATGTGTTTTTCATTTGCAAACCTTTATGGTTTTTGCAATACAGATTTTTAATCTCATTTATTAATACTTTGAAGTTAGCTGCATGATTCCTCTTTCTCTTTTTTTTCTAGCAAAATTTACCCATTTCACTGTCTGAATGGACTCTTGAGGGGTTTCTTTTATTTTCTCTTTCCTAGTTCATGGAATCATTTGTAGCTGACTATACATTTTTTAAAAAGCTCCACCAAATCAGTTCTTACAAGCACTGAAACTGTTTAGAAGATGGTGGAGGGGAGAGAGGGGGAGAAGTGCTTTGATATTCTTAGGAGATTTCCCAGGGAAAATTTCAGCAATGCTGACCTTTTGTGTCAATTTTTACCCACACAAATGGGCTCTTTACTGTCAACTTGATTGCTAAGAGGGCTGAAAACAGTTATCTGGAATAAAAATTCAAATGATGAAAGTTGACATATCACTTGCATTGCAGATCATACATATTTTCTGAAATTCCTGAGTATAACATAAGAAAAAAGCATAAGAGGACTCTGAAAAGTGGAAAGAAAAAGATGGACTGTGCAGGGACCTTGACAGTTCAGGGCCAGGAAAAGAGTAGTTTAGCAATAAAAAAAAAAAAAAAATACAGGGCCTGGCAGAAGTAATGCCTGCTTGAGTGTGCTTGGTAGGGTGATATAACATGGGTGTAACAATTTATAGTTTTAACTTGAACATTTCACCTAAAATGTCATATGGTGTGCTTGAGTGTCATATTGTTATGTTACAGAATCACATGCTTAGGATTTTGTAATAAAAAATTTTGCAATAAAACAAGGGTGTTATTTGTGTCGGACCCTGTATTTTGGCATCAATGGAAAAAATGCCTCTCACTTCCAGGATTTCAATGGTGGCTAAGCTGGATATTGGTTCTCCGTGCCTCTGCCTGGCCCTGTAAAGGCATGTGGTGGTACCGTATAATTCCTTCCTTCCTCCTGGGGTGGGGCTAGGCAGGGACTTGGCCTTCTGAAGCGGTAGCTTATCTTCCATGTCTTGCCTGGTAGAAGCAGGCAGCTCTCTAACTCCCTTGCTGAATAAAGCAAGCAGGTTGTTCAGGGCAGCTGATCTTCTGCCTCCAACCCAGTGAGACCAGCGCATGCTCTGATTCTCCTACAGACAGAGTGTTAATGAGGCTGAGCAGGGACATGGTCTTCCACCCTCTGCCTGGCAGTAGAAGGTGGTGCTCTGATTCCCCAGTCAGGTAGTGTCAACGGGATCCAGGCAGGCGGAACCTCCACCCCCACCTAGCATCAATAATGCTGTAGGAGGTGGGACCAGTTAGCACTCTGTTTCCTCCCCTTTGCTTTCTTGGTATCAGGGGGTCCATCGGAGGGTGTAAGCTTCTGCGCCCACCCTGCAGCAACAATGTGGTCTGCATAAACCAACCTCCCCCTTTACCAGTGTTAGCAGGGCCTGGTGGGAAGATGAGCTTTCACCTCCACGCAGAGGTAATGTGGGGGGAGTTGGTGCCCCACCTTCACCAGGAGAGTGTCAGCAGGGCCAAGAGAGGAGCTAAACCTTTATTCTGCTTGTTTGCAATGATGCATTGTGTGTTGCTTCCCAGGATGGTTGGTGGAACCCAGTAGGGGCAAAATATACACAGCAAACTGCCCTTACTCCAAACTTGAACAGAGGACTGCCTGCTAAAAAGAGGAGGTTAAATAAGATCCAGTGTCTTAATATAATACTCCCCAAGAAAGAGAAAATCACTTATGATACCAAGAAGCAGGAAAACCACAGCATGCATGAAAAAAGAAAAGACAGCTAACTGATAAGATGAATCAAATCTTGGCATTGGAGGATTTTATAGCTAGTGTGTGTGTGTATGTGTGTGTGTGTATGGGGGGATGAGAATGCTTAATATTTACTCTCTTAGTAAATTTCAAATGTACAATACAGTATTGTTAACTATAGTCACCATGTTGTGCATCAGAAACCCAGAATATACGGTTTTATTGGAACACAGTCATATCCATTCGTCTAAATCACAGGCAGCAAACACAAGGCCCGCAGGCCAAATCCAGCCCTCCACCTTGTTTCTACCCAGTGACAGCGCCGAGCTCTCGATTAACTGTTAAGAAGTAGTCACATTTATATAGTCCTAAAGTTACATTTGGCCCTTTGAAGGCAACCATGAGGCTGATGTGGCCCCTGGTGAAAGTGAGTTTGACACCCCTGTGTCTAAACGGAAGCTTGTACCCTCTGGCCAACATCTCCCCATTGTCCCTATTCCTCAGCCCTTGGCCACCACCATGCTACTCTCTGGTTCTCAGATTTCCATAGAGTGAGATCATACAGTACTTGTCTTACTGTGTCTTGCTTATTTCACTTCAAAAATGACTTTAAACCAGCCATCATACAAAGGTATAAACAAGCACTTAAAATTTCTTTTAAAACAAAGGAAAAATAGGAAGTCTCAGTAAAGAAATAGAATTTATAGTAAAGAACCAAATTAAAATCTTGGAACTGAAAAATACAATAAACCAAAATAAAAAAACTCAATGGATGGGCTCATTAGTAGAGTGGAGATTACAGAGTATGGAATTGGTGAATTTAAGGACCGATGACTAGAATTTACTCAATCAAAACAAAGTTACCATATGGCCCAGCAATTCAACTCCTAGGCATATGCCCAGGGGAAATGAAGATTTCTGTCCACATAAATCCTTGTAGGTGAATTTCATAGCAGCATTATTCATAGTGACCAAAAAGTGAAAAGAACCCAAATGTCCAACAGCAGGTGAGTGGGTAAACAAAATGAATATATCTATAACATGGAATATTATTTAGTCATAACAATGACTGCAGAACTACAACATAGCTGAATTTCAAAAACATTATGCTAAGGTAAATGAGCCAAATGCAAAAAGCCACAAATTGTATCATTCCATTTCCATGAAAAGTTCAGATTAGGCAAATCTGTAGAGAGAACAAGTAGGTTAATGCTTCCCAGAGACTGCAGATGGGGCCAATGGGGAATGGCTGCTAATTGGTCCAAGATTTCTTTTGAAAGTGATGAAAATGTTCCAAAATGCATTGAACTGATGGTTTTACAACTCTGAATATTCTAAAAGCCACAGGATTGTATATTTTAAATAGGTAAAATCTATGCTATGTAAATTATGTCTAAATAAAGTTGCTAAAATAAAGATAAGTGTAATACTAATGTAGTAGGCTAAGTCAGACCACTTTTAATACCTGTATGCCTTTTGTGCATATATAAAAATGGTCATTTAAACCAAAAAGAGATATCCAAACTCAATTCCACTCAAATCCTATCTTTTTTTTGAGCAACTGTGCCAGGCACTGTGTTGGGTGTGCTCTGGGTTATACAGACATGAGTAAGAAACATGACTTAATCTCAGGTATCTTATACCCACTGAAGGAAGATGATATAGATGATATAGATATAGATATAGATATAGATATAGATAGAGATAGAGATAGAGATAGAGATAGAGATAGAGATAGAGATAGATATAGATATAGATATGATATAGGTATAGGTATAGGTATGGGTATAGATATAGATATGGGTATAGATATAGATATGGATATAGATAGATATGGATATAGATACAGATATAGATACAGATATAGATATAGATATAGATACAAAATCTCAGATGGTCATATTCACATAATTTGTTTCATTTATTCAGATATAGCACCAATACATAAAAACACAGAAGTTAATGTCAAAATTAGGAACCTTACACAGGTGAACTGTGTGTGTGTTTTTTTTTAATGTAGATGTTCCCTAGCATTTATAAGAAATAGCAAAACTGCAGCTTGGTTTGAGTCAACTATCCTTCTTCTTTATCCAATCAGATAAGTTAAGGATGCTTTCTTTGGGCAATTGTTTGTGAAATCAACCTACTCGACACTTCTCTATGAACTTGGAAATAATCACTATTTCTAGCTGTAACTCTTGACTAGGCTAATAATGTTTTGAATTAATTGACTAGCTTGCAAATGTGGAAGGATCTACTTGATGTATCTGTCTGGGCAATTTTCCATGTGTTGTGTTGGCTCATTTGAGATTCTGTGAAGAATATAATGATTGACAGAAAAGGTTCTCTAAAGCAGCATTTATTTTGGAGATACATTACCTCTTACTGGTGAACTTGGCAGTTCAACCTAATGTAAACTGATTGGAATTAACAATCACACAGCTAGCTACTAATGTCCACATTGAGAGCAGGTATTTGTCCAATCAAATGTAGTTAATAATCTCTGGATAAATTACAAAGTTAGATCTCAACTTTATGTAACCTGAGATGGAAGAAAATTAAATGCACTTGGACCATTGTTAATCTCTTAGATAAAGTTCTAGCAGTGCACATTTATCCAAACTTTTTACTTTGACTTCTCTCCACCCAACAAATGGGAGAGGATTTATGAATGAGGTCCATTTCTAGGTGATGAAACTAAGAAATGAATAGCAGCAATGCGAAGACACTGTGTAGTGGTGGAGCAGTGTCTGCTCTAGGGTCAACCTGGTGGATTCAGGTTGAATCCACTTTTTCTTCCACTACTTCATAGGCTATTGACTTTGGCCAAGTGTCTATCCCTCTCTGAGCCTTAGTTTCCTTATCTGGGTAATGGGCATAGAAACAGAATTTATCACATAAGATATCTGGGTGTTTTTAATGAGATAATACATACAAAGTCCTTAGAAGACTTCCTGTCACATAGAAACACTCTACAAATATTCATAATGATTAATATTAACCATTATTTCACTCATAGAATTAAACTTGGACACAGTTGGGATGTACCATGAGGGTACATCCATGAGGGTGAGTGTGGGCCACAGACATGTTGGAAATTGGATTTCTAAATGCATTTGAGATCAGGTAAATAGAGTACAAGTCACCAAGAGAATTAAAAAGATCAAAATGCCAATGTCACTGAACATACTCTATTTTCTTACGGACACCTACAAAAGTATTGAAACTACCTAACTTAACTAATTAACTACTTGGTAAGGTGGAAGTAGTAACATGCCTTTGTTAACCCCAACTTAACTATGCTCCTCATTCATCTCTTCTAGGCCTCATAAAGCAGCTTAGGTCATTCCTTTTATTTATGTTTATCACATGACTCCCACATTTAGTGGCTTAAAACCACCATTTGATTTGCTTACTATTTTGTAAGTAAGGAATTCAGGAAGGGCTGGACTGATAGGTTTCTGACCCACATGGGTTCATCTGGGAAGGCATTCACAAACTCGAAGCCTTGAGGTTCTTTGTCTCTCACTCTCTCCACGTGGATTTGTTCTCTATGGCCTTTCACTGTGGCTTGGACTTCTTGAAGATTTGGCACTTTTAGGGTGGTTGGACTTCTTATATGGTGACTGACTTGTACCTGTGTGAGGTTCTAACAGGCAAGAAATGGACGTCACCAGTCTTTTTCACGTCTGAGCCAAGCCTCAGACACAGCGACACTTGTGCAATATTCTATTGTTCAAAACAGTCAAGAGCCCGCCCCATCAAAAGAAGGCAATATAGACTTCACCTCTCAATGGGAGAAGATCAGAGAATTCGTAGTCATCTTTTCTTTTCAGCTTTATTGAGGTATAATGAAAAAACAAAACTGTATATATTTAAAGTACACATTGTGATGATTTGCATGCATTGTGAACTATTTATCACGATCAAGTTAATTAACACATCCATCAGCTCACACTGTTACTTTTTTTGGTGAGGAAGCTTAAGATCTGTTCTCTTAGCAGATTTCGCTAATTCAAAATATTATTAACTATAATCACCATGCTGTTCATTAGAGCCTCAGAATTCATTGTAATAATGGAAAGTTTTTACCACTTGCCCAATATTTCCACATTTCTCTCACACCCCAGCCCCTGGAAAGCACCATTCTACAATCTGTTCTTATCAATTTGCCCTGAAAAAATGCCACATGTAATGCCATACTAACAGGTGTGAGTTGATATCTCATTGTGGTTTTTATTTGCATTGCCTTAATGATTAGTGATGTTGAGCACCTTTCCATATACCTGTTGGTCATTTGCATGTCTTCTTTGGAAAACTGTCTATTCAGGTCCTTTGCCCATTTTTACATGAGATTATTTGTTTGTGTTTGGTATTGATTTGTACAAATTCCTTATATATTTTAGGTGTTAACCCCTTATGAGATATATGGTTTATACATATTTTCTCCCATTCCATAGGTTGCCTTGCATTTTATTGTTTCCTTTGCGGTGAAGAAACTTTTTAGTTTTATGTAGTCCCACTTATTTACTTTTGCTTTTTAAAAGATTTTTTAAATTTATTTTAATTTTTGTGAATATGTAAGACAGGGGTCCAATTTAATTCTTTTGCATGTGAATATTCACTTTTCTCGATAGTATTAATTGAATAGATTCTTCTTTTCCTATTGTGTGTTCTTGGCATCCTTGTCAATGATTAGTTGACCATACATATGTCAGTTTATTTCTGGGCTCATTATTCTGTTCCATTGGACTATGGGTCTGTTTTTAAGACACTATCATACTCTTTTGATTATGGTAGCTTTGTAACATAGTTTGAAATCAGGAAGTATGATACTTCCAGTTTTGTTCTTGTTTCTCAAGATTGTGTCCGTTTTTTTGATGTTTACTGTGGTTTCACACACATTTTATCATTGCTTTACTATTTTTGTGAAAAATACCATTGTAATTTTGATAGGGATTTCATTGAATTTATTTATTACTTTGTATTGTACAGATACTGTAACAGTATTCATTCAATCCAAGAACATAGACTGTGGTCTTCTTCAACTTTTACATCAACATTTTATAGTTTTCTTTTAAAAAATAATTTTACATTCTTTTTTAAATTTTATTTTTATTTATTAACTTTAGAAAGGGGAAGGGGAGAGAGAGAGACTTTCATTTGTTGTTCCACTTATTTATGCATTCATTGGTTGCTGGTTTCTTCTTGTATGTGTCCTACCAGGGATGGAACCCACAACCTTGGCATATCAAGGTGATGCTCTAACCAACTGAGCTACCTGGCCAGGGCTTTCTATTTTTCACTGTACAGATATTTCAACTTTTTGGTAAATTTATTCCTAAGTATTTTATTTTTATTTTTTATTACTTTATTTAATATAAATGGGATTGATTTCTTAATTTCTCTTTCAATGGTTTGTTATTGGAGCATAGAAACACAAGTGATTTTTGTATGCTGATTTTGTATTGTGCTGTAGTTGCATTTGATTTTACCACAGAGCTACAAATCTATATGAATGTATGTGTTTCTTTGTTTATTAATTAAGTATTGGCCCAGGAAATACAGAAGTTAATATCATGAGAATTATTTCTAAAGTTAACATCAACACCAAATGGCACATTTAAATGCATAGATGTCGAAAACCTCCTTGGGTTTGAGTTTTCTTAGTAGTTTTCTCATTTTGTTCAAGTGGTAGACATAGATACATTTTCTTGAAGGAAGGGGAGATATATAAAGAACTTTGCAATTATGTTCTCGATAGCAGCTTTCATTTCCATAAAATAAGTCAGAAATAATAATAAATTCATTAAAACAGGTAAATTTGTAAAAGCAAAATATATTCTATACCAAAAATATAGGTTCTTAATGCAGATTGGTATCATGGGCTTATTACTTAAAAATAATTCTTTGCATCCAGAGAACACTCTTTTTAAGTCACATTGTTATTAACATAAAAATTGCTTATCCATCTAATTTACTCCTGTTATGAGGCATCTATTTCCACGTGGAACAGAAAATGTTCCATGTGCTTCTGCTAATAAGGATTGCTCTGTTATGAATGTAGGCTGCATATATTCTTTTGAATCGGTGTTTTAGGATTTTTAGGATATATTCCTGAAGTGGAATTGCTGGGTCAAAAGGCAGTTTCATTTTTGTTTTTTTGAAGGAATTCCATACTGTTTTCCACAATGGCTGCATAGGGCACTATTTATAATAGCCAAGGTCTGGAAACAGCCTAAGTGCCCATAAGTAGATGAATGGATTTAAAAACTGTGGTACTCAGTTGTTAATAGAATACTACACAGAAGAAAGAAAGAAGAAGGAATTCCTACCTTTTACAACAGCATGGATAGAACTGGAAACTATTATTGTAAGTGAAATAAGCCAGTCAGTGAAAGACAAATCCCATATAATCTCACCTATAAGAGGAATCTAATGAACATAATAAACTAATGATCAATAAAGAACCAGAGGCATGGAAACATGAAACAGACTGACAGCAGCCAGAGGGGAGGGGAGAGAATAGTGATGGAAAAAGGGGGAAAGGACTAGTCAAAGAACACATATGAATGACCCACAGACATGAACAGCAGTGTGGGGATTGACTGTGGGAGTGGGGGGTGGGGTGGAGGGGAGTGAAGGGGGAAAATAGGACAACTGTAATAGCATAAACAATAAAATATTTAAATTAAAAAAGAAGTATTCTGACTGCGAGAATATTTTAATTTTTATTCCATATTCTTGAATTGTACATGATATTGGTCTGTCTCCTTAATGTCACTTATGTATGTGACTAACTCAGAGCCTCTTAACACATCTGGTCCTGCAATGAAAAAATACTAAACCTTCATCATGTCTCCTTCGTGCTTACATAAATTAGCGTAGCTGATATTTGGGCTTAGATGTTCACCTGACCAAGGTAAAAGGATATGGTCATTTTGAAGCTTTGGTCATGCCTTTGTTTAACCAGAAAGTGGTGATCAAAGGCCAGGATGCTCACCAGGCAAAGTCGTCAGTGGACGTTGACTAGACAAACAACTGGCATATCCCAGTGACTCAGCTCTGCTGTTTCTCTGGCAACACAAACAGCTCTCGTCTCGGGACACTTGAGTCTTCCTGGGCAGAGGCTTTTACCTTTTTTAGACATGCCACCACAGTCAGCTACTGGTCTTTGGTGACTCTTCTTAACCAGTATTCTTCTGCTTGCCCCCGAATTCCTGACCTAATTTTCACCCGGAGTGGTGACTTTCAACCTTGCTTCCATTCTGTGATCACCTGGGGAGATTTAAGAATTCCTGATGCCTGGGATTTACTGCAGAAAAACTAAATCAGGATCTCTGGAGGTGGGACTCCAAGACATCGGTATTTTCACTCCCCCTCTGCCCCCCCCCCAGAGGTGATTCCAATATGTAGCAAAGTTAGTAGACCACCAATCTAGAGCCTTGTGACACAACAGCGTGGTCTGTGACAAGCAACACTGACATAGCTGGCAGCTTTTTAAAAATGCACAATTTGGGCCTTGTCCCAGACCTACAAATTTAGATTCTACAATTTAACAAGATGCTTGAGTGATTTGTATTTGAGAGGCACTGGTTTAGAACAACGGTTCTCAATTAGGGATGCACATTAATATTAGTTGTAAGATCAGATGTTAAATTAGATTTGAGAAGACTGGGAAATATGAGTCAGTAAAGAAGGCCCAAGGGAAGTAGGGTCAGGTAGGAGGGAGGGAGACAGCTTATCGATGGATGCCCGGAATCCAAAGATATGTCTGAGTATGTTAGAGGGTACAGAGGTTCACATTTACTATTTATTTGTCTTTTAATTTGTGCTACGCAACCTCTAAGAGGATTCTCCACTGACCTACACCTCCTAATATATTCAGGCCCTTGTGTAATCCCCTCCCATACTTAATCAGGGCAGGTTTAGTATGACCGATAGAATGTGGTGGAAATAATGATGCTGGTTTCACTTTAGGTAGTGAAACACATTGCAGCTTCTGACTTGGCCTCTTGGATCCCTTGCCCTGGGGAAAGCCAGCCGCCACACCATGAGAACACTTGCACAGGTCCACAGAGAGGCCCATGTAGAGGAGAACTGGGGTCCCTTTCCAAATCCCCAGCCATGTGAGTGAGTAAGTAATCTTAGAAGTAGATCTTCCAGATTCAGTCGAGCCTTCAGGTGACTGCAGCACTCACCGACATCTACCTGCCATGGCAAGAGAAACTAGGAAAAAGAAATGCCCATTGGAGCCCTGAGCAGATTCTTTATCTACAGAAACCATGAGAATAAGCAATGGTTGTTTTATGCCACTAAAGTTTTGCAGTACTTTGTATTATACCATTAGATAATTGCAACAGAATTTGGTACCCGGCAGCCGGGTAGTGCTAGAAAAAAGACCTAGGACATGGCAGTGGATTTGGAACAAGGGGACAGGCAGAAACTGGAAGAGTCTTCAAGGGATTGTTATGGCCCTGAAGAAGGCTGTTGGTGAGATCTTAAGGGAAAGTGAGGAGAATATCACTAGAAATTAGAGGAAAGGGGTTCCTTTTTTTTCCCCCCTAACAAGGGTCCTTGTTATGCAGTGGTAAAAAACTTAGCACCATCATCTCTGATGACAGGGAAAGTTGAAAACGCAGTGAGTAAACTGAATGATCCAGCTAAAGACATTTCCAGACAGAATGTTGAAGGTGCCACTTGGTTTCTTTTGACTGCTTACAGTAAAATAGAAGAGGAGGGAGATAAACTAAAGGAACTACAATTAAATGCAAAAGAGCCAGAAATTACTAGGTTTGAAAAAAAAATGTTTCTCAGTCCAAGATTCTTCAGGATTCTTATGTTAAGAAAAGGTTTCAGAGCAGAGTGCATCCAAGATGGGACCATAAGATCCTTTGTTCAGACTTCAGAAAGGTCTCAGGTGGTACCTTCGAGGATCATTCAGTCTTTGTTAAACAGTAAGACTGAGAGTCTAACAATCTTTAGGGTATTGTTCCTATCCAATGTAGGAAGAAAGGGCTTCTCTTGTAGAGACTTATGAATTTGGCTTTTGTTGGGTAGATCATGAATTGATTCACGAAACAAATGTGTAATGTTTCAAAAAGAATTATATCACTTTGGACTGAAAGGGATGGAGAAAGGACTAAGTGAAAAGAGGATTTGATCTCCAAATATCAACAGGTAGGAAACAAACTGAGAAAAAGTGCTTAGTTGCAAAGGCAAGGTTCCTTTTTTATTTTTAGGAAAGGAAGGATAACTCAGAGTGGAACCGAGAACTCAAGAGAGGAGCCAAGAACCCGAGAGACAGAGCCAGGCAGTAGGACTGAGCCCCAATCAGGGAACTACCAACATGTGCCTGGCTGGAGTTCAGAACTGCTGTGAGCCTGTGACTGTTGCGTGCCTCCCATTTCTCCCATTTTTGAAAGGAAAAGTCTATAGCGACCATCCTGTACTCATCCAACCATTGCATCATAGGTGTGTAGTGGGGGCAGATAAATTGTTTTTAGTTTACAGGTCCTCAAATGGAGAGAAACAGTACTAGTGGACCTGTAATTGAGGAACCACATCTAATGAGTCCCATCTACACCTGGACCTGATCTAGACGCTGAGATTGGGAGCCTTGAGCCTGCCTCTGAAACCATAATGGGACATCTTTTGGCAAGACAGAAATGTATATTGCACATGGGAGGTATATACAATGATATTGCCAGAGGGTTTGCTGTGGCAGATGAAACTTTCCATATATATGGCTGCACCTATGTATACATACATTCCATATGCTGCCCTTACACTGCGACTTACATTTTTCCCACGAAGAGGTGGAGAAGTAACTATACTTTCCCCATGAATCTGACCAAGGGCTTGGGGTAATTGCTCCAGTCAATAGAATGCAATAAAAGTAGTACTTGGGTCAGAAAATATTACTGCTAATCCTGGTTTTCTCTTACTCTTGGTGTATTTGTGCTTGGGACTTAGCCTCCATACTAAGTAGTTGGAAGCCCAACTACTCCACGTGGAGAGTCCACATGGAGAAGAATGGAGGCTTCCAACCAACACATCAAACACCTTTGAGAGAGTAAGTCTTCAAAGGATACCAGCCCCCAATTTTGGGTCTTATTTCTCCATACTGCAGAACAAAGACAAGCTATCTCTCGTGTTCTCCATCCAAATTCCTTGATTATGATAAATGGTTGGTTAAGCCCACCACACTCTGGGGTGATTGTTACAAAATCATAGTAACTGGACTATAGTTCTTAACAGTTTATTCCTTTTGAGCATCTGCTGTTGAGACTATAGGAAGTGAAGGTTGACTCTGTAGTTTTCAGTTGTATTAAGATTCTCACTAAAAACGTAAACTCCAAAAATCTCTACTTGGAGGAGACCATTCTGCGTGGCGTGGGCCCAGCTCCCAGTGGAAAGCAAGGTCCGATGCACAGGACCCATGCCCATGGGTAGGTTCTCCCATGGGGAATCAGGC